>BMAO01034586.1:0-40739 GCA_019973975.1 Trichonephila clavata
CCTCAGGGAATTTAATTTCAGCTTAATTGGATAAAGTTGAAAGATTTTTCGTTTTGATAAGAAATAGCTAGCAAAGAATGTGAAGAATTTAAAATTTATTTGATCATTTTCAATCATTGGAAACAGTATTGCAACTAATTACTTCAGAAAATTCCAAAGAGTATTTGAAATTATTGAAATCCATTTGAATCCGTGGAGAAATTTCGCCAAATTTTTAAATAGAAAATGTTAAAACATTCATTTAATATTTTGATAGCTAAACTCATCTTCTCTGTCTCTTTTTCAATATAATTTTCTGACGTACTTCGAGAATACTCAATAAAATAAATATTTTTCTTAGTAATCTTTAATCAGTATATATAAAATGCTGTTATATGTTAAACACGTGAAGAATGATATACCGCGTTTGAGGTCAACTTACAAGGGAAGGGCGTAACTAAGGAAATTCACATTTGGGGTCGAGACTTTGTGTAATAGTTATACTTCTTTAGAGTGTGATACCCTGAATGTAATAGCACCGAATGGTCAGTCAGTTTGGAGAAATTAGCCTTCGAAATTCACGCTTAGATTTTATACAATTAAGTTTTATTTGCCTCCAGCGACTCAGTGGCTTCTTCAGTGGTGTACCGTACCTGCATACTAAGCGGTCGGATAGGGTTTAAGTCCCGCGATCGACTTGAAGCTTTTCTTTTTTTCAATTCCTTTAATTATTCTTACAATTAAATAAATTTACTTAAAAAAAGTCTTATTAAATATTAAATGATATTTTATATTATTATTTTGTATTTTATAATGTAAAAGTTACAAATAGTTTTATAATATATTATTATAATATTTATCTAATAAAATTTATGTATATATATATATCTAAAAATATAAATTATTAGTTCAATTGGTTTGGAGTTATATAAAATATTTAATACGCCTTTGTGTCAATTCCTACTATTAGCTCACTCTCTCTCTCTCTCTCATTGATCATTGGTACCAAGGTAACAGCATGAAAGTAAATCTGGATAAGACAATCTATAAGACTTTCTCGCTCCCCCATCAGCCATTGCAACTGAACATCTCATACCGAGGAATAAATGTTCTCCAAACAAATTGTTTCTCATATTTGTGCATTAACTTCGATCGAAAATTAACATAGAGACAAGACACTGAAATGCCCGTGGAACGCACATCTAAGAGGTTAAGTCTTTTGAAAAGAATTGCTGGCTCGAAATGAATTTGTTCTAAAACAGTTCTAGAATTATCATATAACAATTCTGCCGCTCAATACCTACTGCTGCGAGCCTTTCGTTGCGACATCTAAACAGGTGATTGATATCCTAGAAGTGTTTCATAACCGAGCTTTACGGCTAACAACGAGAACTATGAAATCAACACCAGTCAATGCTTGGTTGTTATCAACCCATCAAATGCCTATTAAATCTATTTTAGCTTTATTATTATGGGGCTCTATTATTATGGGAGAAAATTACTAGAATCCCGGAATGTCTACTATCCCTTTCGAATGATTCTCTATCCTATACCAACACAAACCTTAAATTACAACGAGGCTTCCTTCAGAAAGTCATGACTTTTAAAGAGCTTCAAAATGTTCACTTCGAACCAGAAGATCTAATACAATCCTCCTGTCCTACTGGAAGATATGACTTTGCACTTTCAATACTGCTGCTCCATGATGTCTGAAAGAAAGAAACAGACAACCAAATATTAAGGATCCTTTCTTTGAAGACTTTGGATACCTTTATGCCCAGAGGATGAATAGCTGTACGTTTTCACAGACGGTTCCAAGTTGACAGATAATAGCAATGTTGATTCTAGAGTTTGCTGCTACTTATTCTCCTTCTATGTCCCAATAGAAGGGGTGGGCAGACTTTTCCAGGGTACGGGATACTTCCAATTTTTTCAAGGTGTTGCGGTCCACCCTGTGGTGTAGGTGTAGTGAGTTGAAAAAAAGTATGCAATACAGTTGGACCTCCATTTTACGAACTCCTATTTTATAAATTTCTCTACTTCGCGAACTTTTTTGCGGAACCAAGAACACATTTTACGCTTTTCTTCGTAAAATAGCCTCCAAATAGAGAAGTGCATTTTCTATTCAACGAAATTTTCTCTTATCATTCGATATTTTTCCCTCAATATTTTTTAGAATACCGTATTTATTCGAATCTAAGCCGCACTTTTTTCCCAATGTTAATGCTACTGAAAATCCGCGTTTCTTAGAATCGAAGGGGAAAAAATGCGTTGGATGAGAATTTAGAGCAATTATATATATACAGCTTCATGCATGTATTTTAATGTTTTAATACTGATAAAATAACTAATTATATTCACTTCTTTTAGTTTTCCTTTTCAATTTATTTTAATTTCGTAAAATTGGATATCGATAAATTGCATTTTAGACTATATTTCAAATTTCACAAAATCTTCTTGAGAATTATGAGGTGCGGCTTAGAATCAATGGTGGCTTAGATTCGAATAAATACGGTATTTCCTGACCTTAGCATGATGGAACAATTATTAAGTCTTAGTAAAGGCGGTCACCCCAAAATGTCTTGGTGGTCCACCGGTCGATCGCGATCGACTTAATGCCCACCCCGGCCCAATAGGAATTCATAGAACTGCTTTTGATGCCGAAATAGCAGCTATACGCATTGCTCTATCTCAACTTCTTTGCCACACAGATCGTGCTTCAAAAGTAGTTATTTTATGTGATTCAGAGCTGCTCTCCAAGCAATATCTTCCATCTAGGCACTTTTATCAGTAGATATTCTAAAATGTCAACTGTTAATTGACGATTTACTTCAATGCCATATAGACATTGCCATACAATGGATTGTAGCATTGATGGGATTGCAAATGTCAATTGCTTGACGAAGAAGGGGACAAAATTCTTTCAAACCTCTATATAACAATACAATTCCTTCGTATAGTGCCAAAAGAATCATAAAGAATTACTACAAAAAGAACACTTCAGTTTATATTCAACCAAAACAATAATCAGAATGTATGTTTGAGCAAACTCCTTCATATTCTAAAATGGCCACGAAATAGAGCTGTAGCTGATTTTCGAATCGCCACTGGCCACGCCTGCCTATCCAAGCATCTAAACATAATAGACATTGCCTAGAGTCTCCTTTGTAAATTGTGCGACTCCAATGAAGAAACAAACGCCATTCATTTGGCATGCTGCCGTATACTCAGCTCTGGGTCCATGTGGAGCGGATAGTGGGAGGCCTGATACACCAAAATGTGTGATTTATAGACTATACTGTGGACTTGTGTTTCCTTTCTTATTTTTATTTTTTGTTTCTTCTTTTTTAGTCAATATTCTCTGTTTCTCATTCTATTTGCAATTGTCTTGTAATCCACCATTCGAAATAAAAAAATAATAATTTCTTTAAAATTCTCTTATTTGCGGTCAAATTCAATTTAGCATTTCGGGAAATACCTTTCAGAGTGCTGAAATCTTGTACTAGTAAACATTTCTCTGTTTTCAATGAACTTTAAGTTCCTTTGAATATTTTTGTTTCTTTGGTTTTTTTTAAATACATGCATATATACATATCTATGAAAATAAAATAAACGCTAATAATCTTGATTTTGTTGATATATGTTTCTTTATTTTCTTTTTTGTTTACTTATTTATTTGCAATATCCTTTAACACGAAATATATTTCAGTCCCCTCAGTTCCGTGTTAAGAATTTTCACTGTATATTACACAGAATTTTTAAGATACATGAATATTTAAAAACATAACTAAAGGAGCTATTTAATAAAAAGCTTATAGTTCTGTAAAATTTGTAATAAAAATATGAATTTTTAATGAATCTTTTAGGTATCTTATACAAAATTTTAAAACAAAAACATGAATTTTTAATGAAACTTGAAAAGAAGTGTGAAATATAGTAAAAAAGATTAAGCAGGTTTATATATACAAACGTGTTTATGAAATACTAATAGTTCTGCAACTTTCATAAGCCTGTAAATATTCAGTCAGATAAAATTTAAAAATTTTAAGTTTCCTAAATTGAATTATATATAAATATCCCTACAACTATTTCACTTCTTTGAAGATTTTCAATTTCACTTCTTTGAACGAGATTTCTTTTAATCCTTTTGGTTATGAACCTGTGATATTTTTTGAACCTTAAATGTGTTAACTTTTCTTTCATATATTTTAAGTTTTTGCCTATTGCTCTCTTTTTCTGCTTGGGTTTTATTTTACTAGCCTGCCAAATCTCAAAATGGCAAGGTTGGTACCATCAAACTAATTTAACCCCACTTATTCGATTATAAGTGCAAAATTGTTTCTGGACTTGTTGTGCTTCATTTTTAATATTTGTTTCGAAGTATTTTACAAGCTTTTATTTACCTTTCAATGTGTGTAATTTGTTCGAGTGAAATCTTGCAATTCAATTTTGAAGCTGATATCTTCAACCGATTGAGCTGAATTTTTGTATACACATTTAGTTTGGATGACAATGCATGTTTTGACTGTTTATAATCCGATATTGCAATTAATTAAAAATATATTAATTAAAACTTTTAAAACCGGTTTTGGACGCCAGCATCGATTTGTCTGCATTGTTGTAACAATATTATTGTTACAACAATGACAAAAATTGGCGTCGAAAATCGATTTTCAGCCAAACTGGAATTTCATAACGTTGCTCTATTGACTGTATTAATTAACTTTGTTTAAAAAATTTCTGCTTTTTTTAATATGTAATTAACTAGAAATGTATTATTAAGATCCTAATTTCAACAACGTATGACATTTTTTACGAAGCTCTTTCCATTTTCTTAGATTTAAATTCCAAGCGAAAAACGTAGAGCCATTTTTCAAGTAGATTGGTACATTGTATATCTTTCTCAACGCTGCTAAATTAAACTAAAATGGAATATTGTAAAATTTCTTTAAAAATTTTTTTGGAGTGTTGACGTTTTTAAAAGAGTGATCAAATATTTCTATGAAACTCAGACGAAAAATAATTACAGAATCGGAAAAATAAGCTATTTTGCCACGATATGGTATAAGTATTTTTACAAATTAATTATATTTGTATTTCTTACGATTTTTTAAATGAGTCAAAATCGATGCGTTTTTATGAAAATGATGTCTAAATTATTGCAAATGAATTTTTTCCGTTTAAATGAATCGATAGTCCGTACTAAAACAGCTCATGCTTTGCTCTTTTAGAATCAGTCATTTAAAAAATAAAATGCCATAAATTTTTTTTCTTGAGATTTTTTTAAAAAATACTCAAAATTTTAATTAAACATTTAATAACTTCGTCATTTAGGAAGATAATCTCACGAAACTTTTTTTTCATGTGTAGAACAATATTAGGCAAAATTTGTACGAAAATTGAAAATATTGCTTGAAAATTACGAATTTTTTTTTAAATATGTGTTTTTCGTCTAGTACCCTTTTTGCAAGGATTCATTTAGCTAGATTGTTCTAAATTAACTGGTCAATGACCTAGCAACAATGATGCGTTGAGTGAGATGAACAGACTGAGAAACATGTCCAGCAATAAGTAAAAAGTAAAAAAAAAACTTTTTTTAAAAACAAGCTTTTATTTAAATGCGCTAAAAAGAATAAAATAAACTTTTCCTTTAAAACTTTTTTTACTATCAACTTATAACATCATTACAAAATTTATGTGATATAAAAGCTTGTAACGAGATTTACCTGTGTAGATAGATAAACAGGTAAATTAAATAACTTGATCTGATTGATTTTAATTTTTAAAATTTTCAAACTAAGTAAATACGAGTATTTTAATTCGCGACGTGCTTTTATATCGTATAAGTAGTGTAATGACGTTAAAAGTTGATAGTAAAAAAAGTTTTAAAGGAAAAGTTTATTTTATTCTTTTTAGCGCATTTAAATAAAAGCTTGTTTTTAAAAAGTTTCTTTTACTTTTTATTTAAATTCTTTTTACATATTTATTTTGATATTTTGTTGAATTTAACAAATTTCATTTCATGTATTTTCATATCATAAAACGTATTTCATATTTTTTCTTTATATGTGAACAAAATTATTATATTTATGATTATACTCATGTGAAAAACTTCAGTTATTTTAATTAAATTCAAATCAAATTGATACCTATTCTATTGTTTTATTTCATAACAGTTTTGAATATTCAGACTGAGAAAATCGGAAAGAAGAATGAACAATTTATTCATGAGAATTCTACGTCAGTATTATCAATATCTGGTATTTATTTGGAACCAGTGCTACCGAAATAGATTAATGATGTTTGCCAACGCAAGAAAATGCTAGGAACTCAAATGGTATAAAAATCCCCAGACAGATCGCAGACACTTAATAAACTGTTCTCCTCAGTATATCTATCATATCTCGTCCCCTTTTACCGAATCTTTTGAGAAAACCTCCATTTCTCTAAAAGTTTTGAATGTTTGTTTTTATTTCTAACTTTTTGTGACTATGTACACATTTATCTCTAATAATCTATATATAAATAAACTCTGAAACTCTAAACTCTGTATATAAAATGAACTCTTGTATACTACATTAAAAATTTTTATATAAGGCAGTGCTTCTCAAACTTTCAATATTTGTGACCCAAATTTCGATCATAATACTCATTGGTACACCCCTCCCCCGCCCTCCACACACACAATAACAATGTATTCTACGCAATAATAATGTATTTTGACATAAGGCTACAATATGTCTATAATTTTAAACCGTACAAATTATCAAAATACAAGCTCATGGGAGTCACTTGTAATTATTAGACTTCTTTTTCATTTAGTATTGATAAATTAACTATCAAATTCATTGTGCAATACTTATACATTTATTACGATATCAAAGTAAATATATATTTCTTATTTTTTATTTTGTCAAAATGTATTTTCTTTTGCTTCCTTTCAAGAAATTAATGATTATTTTAAATCTTTTATTTTCGACTTTTCCATATAATTGCGCCCCCTAGGGGTGTCAGCCCACAGTTTGAGAAACGCTAATATAAGGATATTAAGGTTTTTTTAACCACTCCTATGGGGTATAGTGGTTAGTGACACTGAGTACCATGTCATGAGGCCTGGGTCCGAATCCCAGAGAGGCAAGGATGTTTGTAAATGTATAATTCCCCCCAGGGTGACAAGGAGGTACTCTAAACAGCCGTCGAGCCACAAGTCTTCTGGTGAGACCGGTGGGAGGGGAAGAAAGGTGTACCCTGAACATCTCCAGGCAGTTCTCTCTCAAAATTGAGGTGGATCAGGGCCACCTGCATGGTACTGAAAAGTACGGCTAATGACAGGCGTACATCTCTCACCCTTTGTCGCGATGAATTTATTTTGCCTTGATCTAATACCGTAAATCAAGGGGCATTAACAAAAATAACAAGATATATATATATATATACATTATTACTTTTCTATTTCTAATGGGGCTGCGGTTTGGGGTCTTACCACTGCAGACCTAGTACATTCCCCGGAGCTGGTATTTCTTTTTAGTGCGGTATATATAGGCCTATACCAATCGCCTCTGGTCATTTTGACGCCTAGTATCCTCCCCAGAGTGAGGCACCTGAGCTCTGGCGATCCGCAACCACACTTAGGATTTCAATTTTTCTGAGAGCACCCAAGTCAAACAGGCACTCAAGTGAACTTTAACATGCCGCATAATCATGCGCACATGGCCACTGTCGATTTTCTGCATCATGAAAATCCACCGACCGTGAGCCGGTGTCGAAACCGCAACTTAAGGCGTACAAGGCAAGCGATAAACCAACTACGGCACCCGCTGATAGAAGGTAGAGATAGAGAGAGATATCGGTATTAATTATTTTTCTTCATATCTAAGGATCAATCCTGTAATTCCCTTCTTTTTCTCTCTCTCTTATCAGAATGTTCTTTTTATCAAAATATTCACATTATATGCGCATGAGTCAATTATCAGCAAGAATTAAAACGTCTCATGATTTGAAGCTATTTTTTTTTCCAATTGAGTATTAGATTAAAGAATAAAAGCGAGTGCTCATATTATGAACGATTCACAAGGAAATTAATTTAATTATTAAAAAATGGCTTGAAAAGCTCGATAAAGTATAATATAGTATTTTAATATTTTTGTCAGTCCTCACTTTTTTTTCTAATAATAATTTAATAAACTTAAAACTATTTCCATGCCAATAATTTCATTCTAAGTACTAAAACAATTTGAATAAACATGGCGGAAAGTAAACCTCTTCATTAAAAAATACCAAAAAAAATGCTTCCATTAATAATTTAAAAAAGTCCAGCTTATATATATAAATAGCTTATTCTAAATATATATTCGAATTTCACCAGAAAAGTTCATTTGGAGAGAAAGAAAAAAATTTTAGATTTAAAAGATTATTTCACGTACATTTTCAAGATCAAATTATCATTTGAAAAATGCTAGTTTTTAAATTAACAAAAGCTACTTCATTAAATTTATTTTTATTTTAATCGGTATTCAAACTTATCTTAAGAACCTTTAAAACCGGTTTAAAATAGCTATAAATCTACCGTGAAATATAAGGAAAATACTATGCAAATGATGTTAAGCTATATATTTTGACATTAGTTCAGCTAAACAGTTTATAAACTTTTATATTTAAACCCCATACTTACCTTAAAAGATTTGAGTGAAATGAATCGCAACGTTAATATCTTTCAAGCTTCATTTTCAAATGAATCATCCATAAATAAATTTACTTGGAATAATGTACACATGAGTCGATGATAGTATTAGAAATTTATGTTTCTTAAATGATTACATAATGCTAAATCATTATATAGAGATAAAAGGGGGTTTTTTCTAATAAAATATCAAAATTATAAATATTTTCCATAATATTAGGTCACAAATTTATGCTTTTTTAAACTGATTTGAAGGAATAGCATTTCTAAAGCATAAAAGATTTGCATTAACCAGCGATATATAAGATAAAATAATACTTATCAGATTTTAGCTCAGATGCATTTTATTTTTTCCTGTGAGTTAATGCAAAACGAAAGAATTCACTCAGACGAAATTTTTGCATTACTCTTTATATTCAGGTTATCGTTTTATTTGTTCTATCAAAGCTCATTATTTAAAATCGTATTTTACGAAACAACTGAAGAGTAAAAATAACAAGCAAATTATTGTATAGTATAAACATGGAATATAAGATCAGTTACAGTATTCCAGAATTTGTATTTTACAATGTAAATATATGTGTGAATAGTTCCATTTCTAATCGTAAAAATAGTAAAATACATAATAGATTACATAAATATATCTTCCTAATGTGCACATATTCGTAATAAAACATTTTAAAATCACATCAATAACAGTCTATAAGTTTCTCAACTGTAATTTTCAACAAATATTTTCGTAAAAATGAAGCAATTAATTCCGGTTCCAAACCAAACTTTTTCAAAGGTTAAATAATTTTTGAGGTCATACGTTGGTTGATTCGAATTTATCCAGTTTTAGAGCTATAATGAGTTTTGCAACTGTACTTGAAATTCAGAATGATTTTAGCTAAAATACATTTGATAAATAACTCGCAAAGACTTATACTTATAAAATAATACCAGAGCGAATTAAATTATTACTATTCGAAACTAAAAAATAAGTTTCGGTATTTTTTCTTTTTTCGAGACTTCAGGTAAGCCTCCTTGTATGTCAACATATTACAAGGTTTACAAACATAAGTCAATAGTGGTAGGAAATTTCAAGTAGAAGGATACAGGCAAATGGAAATCAAAAGAGAAAAGAAGTAAGAATGGATTCAAGTACAATTAAAGCGGAACAAAATACAAAACTGCTCACATGCAAACGGGGACATTCAGTTATTTGAATTATACAATGGGGAATATCAGGAAACGTGATTATAATAAGATTTTCGAAATACAAATACATGTCACACATACATGCACACATATATGTACATACTTTCAAAAGCACACATATACACTGTGTGTGTGTGTGTGTGTGTGTGTGTGTGTGTGTGTGTGTGTGTGTGTGTGTGTGTGTGTGTGTGTGTGTGTGTGTGTGTGTGTGTGTGTGTGTGTGTGTGTGTGTGTGTGTGTGTGTGTGTACACGCACAGTAAATGTGTGTAGTTCTCATACCCTGTGATTATTAATTTTGCATATTATCTAAATTCGGGTATGTTGGATTCATAATTAACGACTACTTAATTAATAAACCAATATTATTTTTATTAATCTTTCTTATCAGAGGAATACACAAATATTAATCAAACTTTAAGAACAACAAATTACAGTGGAGTGCGATAAGAATTCAATTATGAACGACGGAACACTAACTGAAACCACGGAGAATAACGTATACAATCAAACTACGCATTTATATCTAATTTATGAAAATAACAGACCTGATATCTTTTTAAGGCAGGATTCTTTAATACTGGATGGATCTAAGGAGCGGCTTCAATCTTTGATATCTTCAGTTCCGTCCGAACCGAATTAATGAACCTATTTCAATAATCTTCCTCCGGCGAACAAACTTCCACTAGTTAAACTAATCTCTCAGAATCACCTTCTTAATCAACCTCGTAGTTATCCTCTCTATCAAACCACGTAGTCATCCTCGTCTCTTCATTTCATTTCTCCCTTTTATATCTTTTTCGAACTCGCTAAAGATATTGTTGCATAAGTCACTTTGGTTCGCGATGGTTAAATATAAAGTCTTTAAAGATGTGAGGAAGTTAGTGAACGCGTAGCAGTAAATGTAAGCAAACACACAAAATTACAATCTAAATAAAACGGAGGAAAATGATATTAATGTATGCACAAAACGACGTACAAAAGTATTTGCTCCGAACAAAGGCAGAGAAGGGAGGAGGCCACGCTATATTGTTCTTTTGTAGACAATTCATGAGTGCACGTCTTTCGGAAGTACATACATCTGTCAAATGTTTAGCATCCTGGACTGTGCCACTGGAGCAAGAACACTGGTCAGTAGATGTCAAATTGAAGCGTTTCAAATAGGCTCAAAAAGTTTCCATGCTCAGTTAGAAACTGGGTAAACTTAAAATTAGGTTGAAATCGGCTAGCCTTTAAACATAAACATCTCAGAATAAGAGGAATAAATTCCTTAGAGAATCGTGCATTATTCGATATTTGATGTTATTCCACTGGACATAATTTTTTCCTTAAAAGCATTCTTACTATACGATTTCGGATTGCTCATAGGAATCAAATCGCTTAATTTTGTCGCTTTTTTTTGCAAACCATTTAGCACGTTCATTGCCATAGATTCCCGTATGACCTTGATTAAAAGAAAAGAAAACTTGTGCACCCCTCTGCTTCGAAAAAACCTCAATATTAGGTAATGAATATCTAATCTACAATAATTTATATTCGCATAGAGTTAAAACTTGAAGAGCGGTTATTCATGTTTTTCTTTCTTTTTCCACTTGCAACAATATGAAACTTGTTCTAAAAAAGCATTTTGGGGTATAAAGATAACAAAATAACATGGATAACGATATTAAACATAAGCACACAAACCGATTTCCTAAGAAAGTTATGAATTACGCCTCTCCACAGAAAATCTGCCAAAAACACTCGGAATCCAAACTTCCCGAATTATTATTCGTATTTTTATTATTACGGTTGTTACTGTTCCATACTAGGCACGGAAATATATTGGAAACTTTGCATTTGAAACATTTGGCTCTGTTACAGACAGCATTTGGCTGCTGTTGTCACTAGAATGTTCTGTAATTGTTGTTTACATAGACATATTTCTGTAGGAAAAGGAAGACTTGAATAGCTTTTGGAAGACAGAAAAAAAATTGTTATTAGGATATATTAATGACTAATCACAAAAATTATAAGTTACCT
Organism: Trichonephila clavata; assembly: GCA_019973975.1. Taxonomy (NCBI): domain Eukaryota; kingdom Metazoa; phylum Arthropoda; class Arachnida; order Araneae; family Nephilidae; genus Trichonephila; species Trichonephila clavata. The sequence goes on from BMAO01034586.1 coordinate 11,880, forward strand.
AAAATAAAACTTTATTTAATTTTAAAGTTTATATATTTTTGAAGGAAATGTAGAGTAAATAGCACATGTTTCACTTAAACTACCAGTAGAAAAAAGCTAGAGAAAGTACTCGTAAAATGCAATTAAAAATATTTGAAACAAAAAAAAACAACATTTCTTGAAATATACTCATGTCCACAAAATTAAGGTCACAAACATTTTTTTTTCATTATAATTTTAAAATACTTCCAGTAAAACTGATAGAATTTAAATTTTATGTATTTTGAATAGTTTGAATATCAACCTTCAATTTAAGAGAGGATACTGTTTATCGTTAATTTTTGCTGAACTACTGGATTGAGGATATACGGGAATTTCGCCTCCAGTTTTGTGAATCTTTCATTAAAACAAACAAGTTAGTCTGTTTGCAGTGAGAATGGCTTCTCATAATCGTTTAGATGATTGCTTGAGATGTATAGCCGTTGGCAGGCTGGAAGTTGACCAGTCTCAAGCGGAAGTGGCTTGATGGTTATACAAGTGACCCGAAAGTGGTCTCCCGGTTGTGGAAGAAATTCCAAACGAGTCGTGCTGCCACTAGGAAGGTCTGTCAAGATTACTACAGAGCAATGACATCTGCACAGAGCTCTATTGGGCGTCAAGCGCAGGATGACGTATTTGGAAAATGGCTCCTCAGTTTGCTCGTAACCTGGCTGTTGGGTCTGGAAGAAGAATTTCCTGGCAAACAATCTGCAGAAGTCTTTCAGAAAATGGCCTTTACACTTGGCGTTCAGCCTGGTGAGCCTCTTTGACTGCATTCAACAGGAAAAGCCGATTATTTTCGAGCACAAAACATCAACCGTGTACACCACAAGAATGAAGGCATGTTCTTTTCAGGGATGAGTCGAGATTCACCAGACAGAGAGATTCGTGTCGAGTCTTCCTCTGGAGAGAAAATGCAGCTTACTTTCATCCGTCCTACTTAACAAAAGTCGATAGATTTGGTTGCAAAGAAATCCTTGTGTGTGATGGAATAATGATGGGCAGTCGTACACCCTGTACGTTTTCAATGTGGGCACTGACAACTCACAGTACAATAAAGATGAGATCTTGGAAGCCTATATGAGGTTTTTTAAGTGCTATGGGTCGGACTACATTTTTATGGACGATAATGCGTGGCCTCACAGAACTCACATTTTTGTTAGTTTTCATGAAGGAGCAGATATTCGCCGTATGAATTGACCCTCCAGGTCTCCAGATCACAATTCAATTGAATATGTTTAGGATTGTCTAGGACATGGATGGCGAACCAGTGGCATGCGTGCCATTGATGGTATTTGACACAATATTTTGGGCACTCTACCCATCAAAATGGTTTGCATTTTAGTTCTGCAAAATGAGGGTAAAATTTAACAATACCCGAAGTTGTTGGATGTTATGTGGGTTTCAAAATTGATGTTTTTGTGAACGTATGCCATCATTTCAATGAATTGAACATAAAGCTTTTAGGTACGAATAAAACAATTATCGTCATGATGGGTCTCATTTTTACTTTTGATGCTAAACTGCATGTTTTCAGAAACAATATTATTACAAAAAGCTATAAGTACTTCCTGAACTTGAAAAAAATATCAAAGATTTAGACATTAGTGATAAACCAGGCGTAAAAAGTTATTTTAGAATTTATTTCCGTAATTGATTCTTCATTAAAGGAATTTTCAGCAAAATTTTCTCAATTAAAAGAATTATTGGAAAGTTTATTATGTATCCTGATGGGACTTGATTTGATTAACTGAACTGGTCCCAATTCGATTGGTTGGAAATTGAAAAATTTGTAATGTATATTATTGATTTCGAGTCTAGTTCAATATGAATTCAAAAATTGTTGAAACAAGGAAAACGTTGTAATTGATTGAGGCATATAGATTAACAAGCAATGTAAGTAGAAATGCAGTAAAGAAACTTTGCAAACATGGAATTGGATTCCAGACACATTTAACTGTTTCAAAAAACAGGCTCATGCTATTTTTACCATATTTTCATCTACCTATGCCAGCGAGTCATTATTTTCAGAGACAAATAACATTAAAGAATTGCATAGAAAACATGGGGCAGATGATTCCAACTCAGCCTGCATTCAGCTAAAAGTAACAGCTTACAATTCTAATATAAGTTATCTAATGTGCAACAACAAACATCACACTAATTTTACTTAAACTTGAACTACACGTACAACTCAAACATTTACTATTATACAGTGCTAAATGTATTTTTTCGATGTAAATAAAGCATTTTGAGTAGTTAGTATTTAGGTTTATTATTTTCCCAAAAATCACAAGTCAAAATTATTTCACAGCACGTCTATATCTCATAACACATTTTTTAAGAAAAAAATGACACACTGATCCATAAAGATACGCCACACCTGGTCTAGAACAAGCCATTTCTCTCGGCAAAATTTTCTTTCCAGGACCCCACCTACCCAGGAATTAAAAGTACCGCTTTTGAAAAAAATGGGCTTTGTTCTCATAGACACTCTCATAGACAATAGACACTCTCATAAACAGTATGGCAGCTCTTTGTGAAACTTGTATAGCAGTTGACAATGGTAACTTCTTATTAAACTAACTTTATCCAAGATAAATACTTTATCTCCGATTCATGAGTTCACACTTTTTTATATGACTTGTATCTCTTAATTCACAAGTAAAATCTTTTCCAAATTGTTGTCTTTCTAACACTGTAATTTGTCCCAAATTTCATGGTAAAAATGTAAGCAGCTCATCAGTTTTCACATATTTTATGTTTATGACTTGAATTTTGGACATGAGTGTATGTTTAAAATCACAAATCCCCATTCATCATAAATTCAAAATACTTACTTAGTAATTTTATTTCTGCTTGTGTGTAACTTTTGCGCATGAACGAATTTGTTACTAAGCTTTTTCAAGAATATTAGAAGAATAATTACTTAAAAACAAGTTTAATAAGGTAAAAAATGAGTTAATTTTAGTCATTATGATAATTAAGGAGAAATTTTAATAATATACATAATTATAATTCAATTTATAATCATTGAAAAAAGAGAAAAGCAGAAGTTCAATAATTAAAACTTAAAATGTTAATAAATTACACGTACTTTTTTTTAGAAAAATGATAAAAATTACAATTAATTCAGTAAACTTGCTTTTGGGGGGAGATAGCATTTTAAGAAACTCTTAAGAGTTAAATCAAACTAAAACTAATATTTTATTTTTTTCAAATATTTTCAAGTTTTTTTTTTTCTAAATGGTTTATATTGGTTGAATTAACTACAAACGATAACTATTTCTTAAATCATTGAAACTTTTTGAAGGTTATTTCAAAAGTTTGATTCTCTATCTCTCTCTATCTTTATCTCTCAAAGAAGCATAACACATTACAATTAAATTCCTTTAAATTGCTAAAAATAAAAATTTAATTAGCATTCTGTAGAAACATGCCACATATTTCAGCGTTAAAATCACATTAATGGATAGCATACTGAAATTTCAAAACGATGCGCGTACATTAATTTCGAAGTCAAAATTATTTTCTTGAAAAAAATAGACTAAAAAGCATTTCTTTTGCATTGATTTTCATATCATTATTTCATTTTAATATATTTTGATAACTTAAATTTTAAATCACCTTTAGAGAAGACATTATATTATACACATCACAAAGAAAACTTGTAATTATAAATGCTCATTTATTAGTTGCAATTCATGCCTAAAGGATTTAATATTTTGCATTGATATAATTTAAGCGTATCATCTGGTGATATTACGTCATCGAAAATAAAAGCTTCAACATGCTTCTTAGCTGTCTTTGATGCTATAACCAAATAAAAAAAAATTTTGCTTGATTTGCTGTAATCCCACGAGAGAGATGAGAGATTTTTTTTAATATGTTTTCTTTTTAAATCTTAAATACTACCCTTTCAGGAAAAAAAAACCCAGACCCAGGAACAAAAAATTCGAAGAAGATAAAAAAATCATCGCTGTCATTATTATTGAAATACTGTACATGAGCTGTAAAAAGAAAAGGAAGACTTAATTCACTTTTCACCCAAGAAGCAAGATACATTCTCTGATCTTCTGATTGACTTTCGAATGGTTAGTTCCGTCCCCTCTCTTTTGTGTGTTTATTTCATTTAGGGAGGTTGTAAATATAAATGTATTTCTGTTGTGCTTTTTTCCGTGTTAAAGAGTTATATGATATTTGGAAAAGCACGGAGAGCACTTTTGCGCTTGGGTCGGGCTCCCAAATAAGCTGGATTTAACCGGATCAGAGCCCCTCTTTGGATCCGACAGTTCTAAGAGGCCCCTTAGATCTTTTGCGCCCATGGTCCGAAATGAGCTTAAACCGGCACCGTTTGTGTCCTTTATTAAAATCACGCACATTTGAAACATTTTAGTTCAGTTTAATTGGATTTTTTTCGCAAATAATCAAAGAAAAATTGAGAAGTCCTCAGGTAAGTTTTTTTTCTCAAAATTATTCACAGGAATTTCGATTTTTATTGTGCACAATAAAAATAATTATAAAAAAAGGATTGATGTGGTTCAGACACCCCGCGTAATCATTGACGTTTGTATCGAGTGCGCACCCGCTCCCGGGTTAAGACATTTAAGTCTTCTTGCTTTAAATATTGAAAATAACACAATTACTCTTCATATCCTATGTCGAGCAACATACACTACATTATTTTTCTAGTGATATTTATACTTTAAGAAATGGATGATGGAGGAAATAAATCTTATTTAAGGTATACGATCGGAACCGTGATTTAATTTTCATTATATTTAGTGTTACTTTGATTATAATACAAATATAAAATTGTTTTAAGAATATTATTACAATAAAATATTATTTAAATGCAATATTTTGGCAAAAAATGAACTTAGAATTAATTTTCAAAACTTTCTCCTTTCATGAAAAATGCTTCTATAATATTTTGCTTATATAAAGCAAAGATTTCTTCACAGGGCCTGAACTAAGGTTTTTATAAAATTCACATTATTTTCAGAATTGCTACCAATTAAAATAATTATCGGTGTTTTTTTTCTTAAAATTTCTCCACTCTGTTGTATTAAAATATATATAAATCCACTTCTAAGTTATATATTTAAAAAAATCCTAGTTCAGCCCTGTGCAGAGGTCTGAGGTATATATAGGCAAAATATAATTATTATAGATGCATTTTCCATAAAAGAAGAATGTTTTGAAAATAGGTAATTCTATGTTCATTTTTTGCCAAAATATTGCATCTAAATAACTTTTTACTGTAATAATATCCTTAAAATAATTTATACATGTATTCTAATCTAAGTGACACTAAATATCATAAAAATTATCCTTTTATACGCTTTTGCAAAATAACAGTTACGAATGTAGTCGGATGCCTTAAATGTCATTTTGTAATCTGTTCCAATTTAAAAATTAAGAGAAAGGAAAATAAATAACATAATAATTATCCTAATACTTAATAGTAATTTACTTGAAATATATATATCACTTATAATTAACATATACAAAATTTAATACTAACCTTGTTAATTTGTACGGTTTATAATTAAAATCGTTTTGTAGTTATAGCGTCAAAGTGCATTGGAGACACGATAAAAATTATGATTGAAAATTGGGTCACCAATACTTAAAGTTTGAGAAGCACTGCTTTGCAGATTTAAAAATTAGAATTGGAAAAAAAATGTATATTTCTAGTTGTACCTTACAAAAAAAATTTTGTCTTTAGTCGAGAAAAAAATTTTCCTATTTGAAAATGAATCATAAACTGAATATCAAAACATATTTATTTGGAATTTCTTACATTTTTATTTATAGACAATCATTTTTATTTTATTCTCTATCATTCACTATAATGTATTTCATTTTACTGTGACTCTAGAGGTAAATTATTCTGCTCTAAATAAACTTACATTACGACGTGACGGCCAAAAGTAGAAAAAATGTACAAAATACAAAGAACAAGGCCATCCAAAATTGCCTTTTCAAGAAATGTGAATATGAAAAAGAATACACAAAAAGGAAACCATTTCTGAAATATTTCATTTGCGCATTCAAAATATTTCAAGTAACGAAGGATGAAAACGGTTCATTTTTTCATCCTGTTAGCAACTATGAAATATGAATAGTTTTCACCAAAAATAAGGAAACGAATGAAAAATGTTACATTGCAAATTAACATTTTAGTTTTTACTACACCATTCCATTTTTCAGAGTAGATGATGTGAGTTTCATATTTTTCTAGATATGAAAAGATTTATTAACAGCTTTTGAGTCCTTAAAAATGCATTTGCGTCACTTTGATAATTTTTTGAATGTTTGAATCTCACTGACTCTAAAAGTATATAAATTCAGAGTATATAAATTATCTTCCTCGTAACTTGCTTTTCATCCAGCTTGTACGTATTTTCAGAAAACTCCTCAAACGTCGCTTAAAATCGGGCAACAATATCTAATGTTTTGTCTTATAAAATGAAATAGTATGTTTTTTGGAACGACATTTTGAAATGTATTAAGAATAATAGATATTAGGTAAGTTTGGCTTTTTTAATGAAATGCTACATTTTAAAGTATATACTTAAATCTCGGAATTGTCACTTCTTTAAAACGTCTATATTTTTACATTCATTGTTTTTTTTTGTTTTTTTTTTTTTGTAGTTTTAATTCTCACAAAATTCGACTTTGTGTTCGTGGTTCTTAAAAGAATACATAAAAGAAGGAATGAAGCAGTTTCAGACTTTAGAAATGTATTCCGTAATATTTTGATTGTTTAAAGTGTTAGAATCAGATATTCATCAGAGTAATAACACTTCACACAAACATACAAGTGGTTATCAAAATAATAGAAACACCTTAGAATTATAAAGAATCCCTTATTAGTAATACAACTTGGATTTGCCTAGGAATTTATTCATGCATGTACTGAATAATTTTTACTAGAATATTGTACTCTTCATAGAGATATTGCGAAAAATCTGGGAGGATATCGATTCCGTATGGAACGCTCAAAAACAGACCATATTGTTCAATTATATTGAGGTCTGATGACTGTGCGGACCAAGGTAGATATTTATCTTAATCCTCGGGTTTAGCAAACCATGATTGGACAAGTCCCTCTGCATGAATGAGTGCGTTATCTTGGAAAATTCCATCTCCTTCGGGAAACAAAGGGTCTCAGCTAAATTGTTCTATATTTCTTCCCAGTGATCCTTCCTTTCAGATTCCCAGTAGAAAACCACGACACAGCTGCCCATATCATGACAAATCCCCTTTTATGCTTGACAGTTGGAAGGAGACTATCATTAACAAACACTTGTGCAGCCGTCCGGTTCTTAGAAAAAGTATGAAAGACGATTCGTGAGACCATATCACTTTCTCTCACTTATCAAACGACCAGATCTTGTGAGTGTGACACCACTGTAGATGACGTTTGGCATTAACTTCTGTGAAAAACAGGCTTGGAAATTGTTGGTATGCTATAAATGTGCTGTTAGTGAAAGTGCCTTCTAACTGTAATCAATGGCATAGGTGAATCCATATGCGGATTGAGTTCTATGGTCACTTTTGCTGCAGTTGTTCGCTTTTTAGATATTACAATCCACTTCAATATCCATCGGTCTTTTTCACTGAGCTTCTCCTTCCTTCCACTATTTTACTTTACTTAGCTTATCTTCCCGCTCTGTGTGTATGCTGTCATGACTTTAAACACTGTAACGCTTAATTTTGTGATGTTTCGGCTACACTTGCTCCAGCTAGACTGAACCCTACAATTTGACCAGTTTGAAGACCTGAGAGGTCCAACATTTTACACTTTTGAAAAAAAATTCAAGACTATTTTACTTTGCTAAGACCACTATTTTACTTTGCTTAGCTTATCTTCTCGAAAAAATATTTTAGTCCGCTCAATTTCGTGTTAAACGATTTTCACGGTATTCATTCCATTTTTTAAATTGAAAATGAGCCATTTCATTTCCTTATTTATCACAGCCACAGAAAATCTACTGTAAAACAATATTATTTTTCATGGTTATCAGCAATCCAAGATTTACATAAAAACTTTTAAGTTAATTTTAAAACTTTAAACAAGGATTTTTTCAAAATGATAATAAATCCTTTAAATCTGATTGTCGTTTCCTTTGTTTGTTGTCTCTATTTTATAGATTTTTTATCACACTTTTTTCGTCTTCTATGATTATATAATCATTTAATGATAATTTCCCACAATCTTTCAAGTCATTTTATATTTAAAAAAAAAAATTACAGCATTTGCAGATTATATCAATTTAGATTTTTAAAAGTAGTTTCGCGAATTTTCCTTTTTAAAAAATATATATCTTTTAATAACAAGATTAGCAAAGTGTTAAACTACACTCAATTTTATAACGCGTGTTTTAGCACATTCATTTATTTATTTATTTTAAATAAAATTTTCCTAATTTTGAAACTTTTGATAGTTGGTAAAATTTTCTAAGGTCACTCCAAAAGAAACATTTAAAATGATTTAAATATAAGTATTTTTGACAACATATTTTTAGAAACAAGAAGGTGAAGACTTTCAAATGTAGCAAACCATTCAATTGCAATAAAAGTAATCAGCAGCAAACATCATGTTTCTATACAATACAGCAAGCAAACCCCTTATAATAAAAAATAATATGTTTCTGTAATTTGTTCATTATACCTCGGAAACCTAAATTTTTTTCGTCTTCTTAAAATGGAAATATCATTCCATTGTATTATTAAATAAGTCTAAATATTGATATATTTTAGTTATATTAGAAATTTGGTAAAATGAATTAATTGAAAAATTTCTACAAACTCTTGTTTGTAAAATATGAAATCCAAACTGAGTATTTCATTTTATTTTTATAAATTCTAATTATTTCTAAAATTCGTAAGATTGGGTTAAAAGTTTGCTATCTGATACACTCACAGAGTTCATTTCGATATGTACCAGGTTAGCCAAAAATTCGTTCATGCTTTAAAAATTCATTAAAAAGGATGAAATGAGGATACAGAAGAGCAGTTGACAAAAGAGGGATTACAAAAAAATCAAATTTCTTTTTAGAGCAAAAAAAATTTTTTTTATTCAAAAATATTACTGGTACAATCCGAAGTACAATGCACAGGACAACACTACGCTACATTCATTTATTATTCGTTGACAGTTATTAAACATGACTTCCAGAACATTGTTCAACCCAACTAAGACGACTCATAACACCTGATATAGCTGAATGCAATATATCGTAATGATTTGCAAAAACCTCACGCCAATGATACCCAAGTGATTTAGAATAGATCCATCATGGCCATGCGATCTTGCAATCCCGACCAATCACATTCTGCTTACCAAAGGTAAACAGTCAATAGGAATCGTTTTACTGGATTGGCATAGTACGGAGTTGTGCCATTCTACATAATGTTTATAGCTGATAACACACCTCTTTATTTTAATGTGGGCATGCAGACTCAATATACGGGGAAATTGCAGAATTGTGAGCGATTTTTTAAAAAAAAGGGCAGCTTAGCGAGTTTTCGCGTGTTGTCCGTCGCAGTACCAGTCCCTCCACAGTAGACGTAATGCAAGAGAGCGAAATTCAAGATGGCGGAAAAGTGAAATAATCAGAAAAAAAGCCTTAAAAGAACCTTTAAAGCTGAAAATCGTTGCAAAATTAAAGTACTTATTGAGTACTAAAAGTACTTAAAGTACTTATTATCCTTCAGTTCGAACACGCATATAATGATCCAATTCAACCGTCTTTATGAATATTCTAACATAGCTTTCTTTCCAGGCCCAGGCAACATGGCAAAAAATCTCTCAGAATACTCAGCATATTTCAGCATACATTCATTCACACATTTGTAACAATACTAATATCATTGGTAGCCATCGTGAGTATATGTAAAAGTTTATATAAAGAAAAAATTTTACCTTGAAAAAACTTATCCACATTAGAAGAACGAAGTCAAAAAACGAGAAGTGAAATATTCCACAAAATGTTCCACTAAAAAGTAGATGCCAAAATGCGAGCTAAAACGGCAAACGAGAGCGTTTGAGAAGAAATCGAGTTAAAATCGTCCGTGTAAATATTAACCAGTAAAAAAATAATTTTATATACCAGAATAATAATAAAATAGCATACATAACAAAAAGTAATAAATATATCAAATTTTAAAAAAATAATAATAATTTTAAAAAATATTAATAATTTTAAAAACATAAAATAAAAAAATAATTTTATAAAAAAAAAACATTTTTTTTAAATAATATAACAAAAAAATAATTTTAAAAAAATAAAATTACAGAACCGAATTTTATAGAGATATCTAGTAAAAAAAAAAAAAAAACGTACTGGGCATATGCGCCGATAGGATTTCTCCTTCTCAGCTAAGAAATCGGCTAGGTTACCACACATTTCGCGCTTATCAGTCTCGTGAAAAGTGCAAAAAATAAATCACGACAACCAGTGGCCGATTCTGCAATTTAGTCAAAAATATTTTTGTTCAAGGGAAAAAAAAATCTGACTTATTTGAGAGTTTTTTATTGTAAATGTTACTTTTTTATCTTCTTTTCTATCTTTTTTATGTATTAAAAATGAATTACCTTTTTTATGTATTAAAAATGTATTTAAAATTTCTACCTTTTTTTATGTATTATGTAAAGTTTAAAGGACATTTTGGCTCACCCGGTAAAAAAGAAAACTTTATTTCACATAAAATGCTTTTTCACTAAGCTTTCACTTACTCCAAATTATCTTCAACTCTTCCCAGAACTGAAGTAAATTGTAATTGTATAAAAGAAAATTTTGAAATTATTTTAAAATAATTGTAAATTTTAAAAATATTAAGAAATTAGTCAATCTTTCTCGATTTGCTGAAAGAGCATCAAAACTTATTAAATATACAAAATGGCTTGGAACAAGTAAGTTAGAATTAGCCACGCATTTAAAACGAAAGAAATCTTCATTAATTTCTTCTAAAAAGCAATTACATCACGTAACATCAAAGAATCATAGAATCTAAGTAATATATCATTATAAATTTTAATATTTGAAATATCTCAATATTCCTCAAGAATGTAAGACATTTTATATACACCGATTGCTAATAGTATTATACGGAACAATGTAATTATCTAGAATTTGACTAAAATATTTTAAATATTGCTGTGTTTTTCTTTGAAATATAACATTGGATATTTACTCATAGTTCAAAGCATGTTTTTCAAAAATCACAACCTGGTAAATTTGATATTTAATTCCATTTAGTATACTTGAGAATTTCATGATTAAGTTCAGGATAGTGTATGTAAATAACTCGATTTTCAAAAGTTCCTTTCGAAATTAATCCGTTAAATATGAGAAGATTTGATTAGGTTAGTTACTAGTAACAAAGTTCGAACGAAAGGCTTTCGTTTCGTTGTCATTGGTACAGGATAAATTAATCTGAGTCTAAATTAGATAAATTAGTAATTGAAGAATATTTAAACTCAAATGATGTTACTTTAACTGCAATATTCAATGAAGGAATCATCATGGTAGGAAATTTGGTTTCAGAATTCAAAACTACATTTCATCAAATTCTATGCTCTCGGCATTTTAAACCAATTATCAATGTATTGACAAATAAAGCTCAAAACTTGTTTTAATTAAGATACTATTAGTTTCCTCGTTGTTAATTGGTAACCTTTTTTCAGATTTGTTTGAAATACTACCTGAAAATATATTGCATTTAAATTTAATCCGAGTTCAGCAGACCTAAAATAAATTAATTTAGTTCCAGTTGGATTGTTCATATGCTCATACTACACACAAGGATAGATATTATTTTTAGCAAGCCTATTTAGTTCAATATCATTAAATTAGTATATTCTTGAAGATCCATGCCATGTGAGTGTATTTTGTCGTTAGAGTTAAAATTAACTTACAGAATTCATTATCCAAGAATCCTAGTAGTGATCCAAAAGGCATTCTTTCTTGAAATTAATTTCGCAATTTGTGGCTACTAATTTTATTCAATTATTGCAGCATCACCATTGTTTAGGGATAAAACAAAAAACAAATGTCTGGTTTAAATTTTACAATTTAGTTCAAAATTTGAAATATATTAATTCAATGTTAAGATAAGTACTGAAACCAACTCTCAGTGCATTATTAAAAAGTAAAATGTATTCAAAATGTCTTTAATCTTTTAAAAGCATCATATTATTTCCTTTTGATTTAAGTGACATTCTGAAGCAGCGCGAGGGCATTTGGCGTAATATTAAACCACTTATGGCTTTGTAATATTGAACCACTGCCAAGTGACCATAATGCCATAAGCTCTGAAAAGCACGTCTCCAAACTTCCTCACCACACTAACGGGAGTGAGAGAGTGAATATTAACGTCCCCTGTTCAGCTACACGAGGGCTTTTGGGGACGGTCCGCGTAATTTTGAACCATGGTCAAGTGACGCGAACGACACCTGAGCTGGCACCCCCCTGATGGGAAGGCTCCGAGCTTCAACAGATTTAAAACAGACATTAGCCCTTCTACAAGATGGGTTTTCAATGGCATTGGGTTACGAACCGGTGGTTCCGTAAAGGTGACCACTAGTTCGCAACCAGGACCACCCAGATAAGATAGTCTATTGTAAAGTATGAAACAAGCAAATATTCTGCTGTAGAAATCTAATAGTACCAGGTGACCCAAAAGTCGGTTACCTTTTGAAAATTCAATAATTCATGGAATAAAGTAGATAGAAAAGTAAAAAATGACACATCCTTGAAATAACAGGATTCTGTCTGAAATACAAAAGGGACCAAAAATGACGAATAGCCTGCGTTTTATATAACAAAAGCAATAAATAACATAACAATTGATTTTTATCAATAAACGTTGTTCTTTAAAATAAATGTTCAACATCTCAGCCGTCATTCATCAACAATGCCTGTAGTCAAGGGGACAACAGCACTGAACAGCATATCAGCAGGTATGGTAAGAAATCGCCGTCAAATGTTGTCCTTTAACAAAGTTGTCAAATGTTGTCCTTTTTATATTTATGAAGTGAAATATGTTTAACGCAAAGAAGCGTAAGACGAAATATCGGTTAACACGAAATAATACAATGGTCCCGACTAACTACTATGTATTTTCATACATTTTCCCTCTTAAGACGAACTGAAAATCGCTTAACATGAAAAGATATCCCTTCAGGTAATGAACAAAATACAAAAAACACCAGCCGAGAAATCTAGATTTAAGAACGATGTGAAATGAAAGAGAGGGGGTTTTCCATTTACTTTTTCTGTATTACTGCTGTTGTATCAACGGAAGAATTTGTTGCAGTGTATGATAATGTGTGAACAGTCCTAATTATGGCAGACAATAGCAACTATGTTCAAAGCTTGAAAAATATCATTGATACAGATTCCGATGGCGAAAAGGAAATGAACAATGCAGGTCCTGTTCCAACGTCACTCGAAATGAGGAACATCATGAAAAGTATGCGCAGCTATTTAGGCGCACATTCCAATGGTGAAATGAAAAACAAAATGGACATAGAACAATGTGTTGATAATTTGATGCTAAAAAAGACAAGGAAAATATCAGCTTATTTCCCCAAAACTCAATAAATGTTTTCTTTTTCAAAAAACCTGAAAATTTGGCATTAAATTTCATTAAGTTCTTGTGAATATTTTTGTTTCATTGATTTTAATAAAATACGTGCATATATACATATCTATACATTTAAAAAGTGCGCTAATAAACTTAATTTTGCTGAATATATTGGAGGGTTGTAATATCTTTTAACACGAAAAAATATTTCAGCCACCTCAGTTTCGTGTTAAACGTTTTAAACTGCATTTTACAAATATGTTTTACCAATATTACTGAAATAAAAATAAAGCATTTTGACACAAAATACTTGATTAATGAGACAGGAACCATTTTTAAGAGTGTAAGAAGAACAGTAATAATATCAGAGTCGACATTAACTAATCCTAAAATGTATTTTCCACAGCATGCAATTGCCGAGGTAGCCAAGTGGTCGGGGTCGCTATCTCATTGTACTTGTTGAGTCGAGAATTCTGATCTTGATGCCACTGAATACTAGCCGATAAGAATACAAGAATTTTAAGAATCAATAACGTTCAGTGTTAGGTTTGTGTGTGTGGACGAAGCTAATTTAAAACAAAATCCTCTAATTCATACCCTAGTTTTTACTTAGCTGTTATTTAATCTGCTTGTATTGTGTTAAACTTATAAAAAGACAACTTTAAAACTAAACTTAAAAGGAATTGATAAAAGTAGTAAGAAAATCGATAAAAGTATAAAAATATTCTTTATAGAAGTTTGAACATTCTTTAAATTACTTTAGTTTAAAGAAAAGAATCAATACTTTCAAATATGTCAAAGCTTACAATTTCCCGAGCATACGAAGTTCAATAAGGATATCGGTAAAGTGTGTAAGGCTAAAAGGTATATGAAGTTAAAATTGCCTATTGGAGAATTGATTAGTCACAATCTGACAAAAAACATGTTAGTCGATAATTATCAAATCAATATAATTAAATAAAAAATAATAAATATTACATTAAAAACAGGAATCAATTTTCTTTGAAGTATTTGCTATATTTCATAGATTTTCATAAAAATTTACTGTAGAAGATTTCTAATAAATCAATTATAAACATGAAATTTATGGGGAAAACTTTTTTTAAGTGAAAACGTTTCTATTTATTTTTTAATTGGTTTACGAAACTTATCTTTAATTTCATAACAACCATTTGTAAATAAGAAATCTGTAGGGGAAAAAATGCTCCTGAAAAATTTTTTTTAATTTAAAGACGTTGGAATAAAATGAAACAGAAAATTACTACATATCACAAAATTAATAATATACTATGCTTTTCAACTAAATTCCCCAGTGTTATTTTAAAGGAGAAAAAAATTAACTTTCAACCGTATCGCCTCTAAAATTGAAAATCTATTATGGAACATGTTTACAATTTATATTAAGTCAATTTAACTGAAAATGTCGATGTAATACAACGTAAAAGAAAAATAACATACTAGTGAGAGAGTTTTACCAAAGTGAAAAGTAGCATTTATATTGTTTATGTTTCTCCATTGATTTCAAAACAGATTGATAACACGAGTCCTATTAAAGTATGTAAAATTGATGAGTTTAAAAATACATTGAAAGGCTTTGAAAGCTGATGAATAACTCTTCTCTCTTCAACATATGTATATATACATCGCCATTTAAAACATTATTATAATATTACGATAATGTTTTACTTTTTATTTGCATATTTTCAATATGAGTGGAATTTGGTATCATTAAGCAAATTTAAATACACGAATATTTAGATACGATTAGAATTTTGAACCATTTATACAATTTTAATTTTTTTTATTAATATTCGAAGGTTAGTTGGTACTTTCAGATCTATCTAGCTAATGTTTGATTCTCAAAGTTAACCGTAAAAATTTTTAAAGAGTTGAAGTAAACAGCATTATTTAGTTTAATTTACACTACTACCCATTAAAATTACTACACAAAGAAGGCGATAAACTACACGTATGACATTTACAATACAGAAAGTAGATACTACGATATACAAATGATGAGATGTTCAACGCCTTAATGAAAATCAGGTGCCCCGGTAGCGATATCTACAATGTGTTTAAATGAAGAAATTATAAGCAGATTTCTCATTCACAAATTGCATTTAAATGTCGTTACCTGGTGAAAAGTTGTTGTGATTTCTCGTGTGCGAAGGAAAAATGATAACCATCACGTTTCTGACTTTGACAGAGGTCGAATTGTAGCCTACCAAAATTACGGTTTTTCGTATCGCAGTACTGCTGCTCGCGAATCCTATAACTGTTGGTAGATTATGGAATCGATGGGATCAGAATGGTCATACGGAACGCCGTGTTGGATCTCAATATCCCGATATCACTAATGGTAGAGAAGACAGAAATATTTTCCGCATGGACTCAATGGGTTGTACAGCCCCGCCACTATCACTGAGTCAAGAATAGGATCGATTGCAAGATAACAAGTATCTGCACGAACAGCTCGATGACGTTCGCAAATGCATGGACTGTCAGTTCGGTGACCATAGCTACGGCTACCTTTGCCAATACATTCCAGATAAAAGGGCCTTCAGTGTTGTGATCAACGACAAACCTGAAGTAGCATAGACATGACCTTGTGTTTTACAAACGACTCAATGTTTTACCTACAGTGTCATGATAATCGCATCTGTGTTTGGCAGCATCGTGGTGAACGCACATTGCCAGCGTACATTCGACATCGTCATATGGGCCCATCACCTAGAGTAATGGTATGGGGGTGTCATTTAATACATGTCTCGGTCACCTCTTGTTCGCATTGAACACATCTGGCATCTCGGTCACCTCTTTGAACAATGGCCGTTACATATCTAAGTTCGTGGCTCTACCCTTTCTTTGAGCCTTTAGAAAGGCTATGTATGTTTCAGCAGGATAATGCATGACCACATATTGCGGGTATTGTATAAAGTTCCTTGAAATAGAAAATATTCGGTGGCTGCCCTGATCAGCATGCTCTCCAGATCTCTGCTTAACAGAAAACATCTGGTCAATGGCTGCCGAGCAACTGGCTATCACCATACGTCGAACACTACAGTATATGAACTGTGGCATCATGTTGAAGCTGTGCATAGACAACTGTACTAGTATAAGCAATTCAATTTAATTTGAATCAATACCCAGGAGCATAGGACCAGAGTATAAAAAGAACAATTTAATACCCGTTGCTTTACATTACTATTTTTAAATTAATTGAATTTATTTTTCTGACAAAATTATTTTGCTACAAAAGGCATATTCTGGGATTTTTCATAATCAGAACGCAATGTCTTTAAGTCGAGTTTCCATTAACTTTTGTATTTGTTTAATTCTAAAACTTTATTGAAACTAAAAATAACGCGCGCGTTTATCCTTTACACAAAAATGTCCAAATGTTAACAATATAATGTACCATTTGCACACACAAAAAAATTGTTGTTCTTGTTTCTACTGCCACCTGTGTGACGGTGTCAGATTGAGGCTTACGAAGTTCATCACGGCAAAGGGCTAGAAATTTACAGCAGTCAGTTGTGCCGTTGGGTTTTCACTAACCATTATACCGTATGGGTGGCGACAAAAAGAATTAAATATTTCTAGCTTAGCGCTTATTCTTTGAATTTGATAGCACGATTTGTTTTTATATAATATCTAATATATATAAAATATTTCAGAACTCATGGAAAAGAATTTAAGACATCGTAGAAGTGCTTATGGAGTAGAAGTATGACGAAGAAAATATGTATATGTAACGACGCAATGAACTCTCTGTCTCAAAAACTCACGAAATGTTATAGACGAACATAGGAACTTTAATTTTTTTCTGATAGTTTTTAGATAAGAATTGTCTTTTTAATAAATAAAATAACAATAATAAACGCTTGCAATTTGTTTTGCAACTATCAATCCCGTGAGTATTGAAAGCTTGTGAAGGTATACATCGTCGACCAGTATCACAAAAACAAAAAGCTTCGTTAGATGCCGTAGTTTCTACACATTCCTGAAAACAAATTTCCGTGCATGCTGCTTTTGTATGAGACAAATAAATTCGTGGAAATTTAGAAGCGTTAAACACTGCATTTTGTTTCAGACTGGCAACCTGACCGAAACGCTCATGCACCTCAGGGCCCAAGGTCAAGTGTACTGAGACGGGCACAGTAGGCCTTGGCATGGCTGTTGCGCCATTGAGTTAAATGAAACTTTGTATTTAAGAAACATGCTTAAAAAAACTTGAAGTAAATGAAAAATTTAACTACTACCTTATCCAGACGGCCAAAACGTCGTAATTGCATTAAAAATCGCAATAAATGGGCCATATTTATGTAGACAATGCCACATAAATTTGTGTAAATCTGATTCTAAATACTATCTTGAAAATTCGTGATGTTACTTGTTTCACCAATTTCTAAAGTTGATAATCATTCGGGTACTTACGTAGACCATATTCTCTGTATTCTCTTCCATGGAAAATGTGCAGTTATTAAGTTTTAATCTTTTCTCACAACAAAATTTAATAAGAATACAGAATGTCTACAAATTAATTAGGTAAAAAGAATGATTTACTGCATGCAATTAACAAGAAAAATCTTATAAGTACCTACATATTGTTGTAAGATAGTGAAATAGTGAAAATTTACCATTATCATAAATCTCCGAAGGGCTTTCTTTCATTATTATGCAAATGTCCCATAGGTAAATCGGTTATTACCAAAGATTTCTCAGCATGTTTCTGTCGATCAAATTAACTGCTGCATAGGTTCTTGATTTTGGTTCAGAAATGGATGTAGGAAAGGACAGAGAGTACAGACACTTGAACCTTTACAAAATTCCATTCACAGAAATTCAATGTTGATCGTGATAGCCACTAAATAACTACTCCACGACCAATCCAAACTGGTATCTCAACATTCAGGTAAGATGTAATGTCTTTGCAGTATGAAAAGGTGCGCCACCTTTTGAAAAATGTAAACTCCTGGTATTTTTCTTTCATGATTGTCAAAAAGAAAATCTGTAACATGTCCAATTAAGTAATTCATGTAGCAGTTTATTCAGCGAAGGAAATGGACCGAGAACATTCTAGCAACTCACTGCACAAAACACTTTCACTTTGAGACTATCCTTTTCATGCTCTTGGAGGGCATGAGGATAGTCCGATCCCCAAATTCTTACATTATGACACCTAACGCCCTCTATGGATGAACTTAGTATATATTCCTACTTGTCTGACTTAAACGAGTTAATTTCATTTAATATTTCTTAATTTCATGACTTACGAAACTGCATAATTTGTAGACACTCTATATTATAAAATAAACAATTTTATGACTTTCGATCAATTTTATTAAACGATTTTATTAATCAGATTATTGTGTTCGAGCAAACGCTGGAATGGCACAACTATACAAAATGATTATTATAATCGGACATGCGTGAACAAGACTATTATGTTTAAAAATTAGGGAAAATATTTTTTTCTGTTTGCTACATATCGTGGTACTTCACGGTGTTTTTCGATTTGACGAAATTGGTCGATGGTATGATACGTAGGTACCAAAAAATATTGAAGGGATCGATTATTAAGTGGTAAATTATGCATTATAGCATGCGTATTGGAAATACCTGAGATTGCTCAAACTGCTTGTCAAACCCTTATTCGACGAGGCCGTACTGTAGATAAGTGCAAAATTGGGACAATTACTGTAAACGTGGATATAAACAAGCGTTTATGATCGACGTTGTAAAATAATTATTTGTCGTTTTTGAAAAATGCCTATATATTTTCTTTATTCAAAATGCCTTTTTTGTGTCCACAAACTAATATAAAAAAGTATTTTAGTAGTGGGCTCCAAACTAAGCTATACTCAGTGGTGCAACAGCCCATGAGAATCAAGGCTTACGTCCGTATTCACCACTAACCTGACCACCGGTTAGAGGAAGGAAACCTGGGTTTCGCCGAAAGTGCAATTCACCATCGCAAGTTAATAACTTAACTCCGGTCAAGTTAGAAAATTCTAACCTGGGTCACAACCGGGTTAGTTTTAACCACGCATGCGCAGTATGCGAGTTTTCGAGTGTTTACAGTAATGAAGCTGTTTGGATTTCTTCAACTCTTGTGATGAATATTTTGAAATTTCCAAAATTTCGCAGCTACTTTATTCAAAGTATTCTACATTATCCAGAAGAGAGAGGATATTAAGAAAAAAGAAATATTGTATGTGAAGAAATGGACGGCTACGAGTTTCTCAAAACGGTATGTAAATCTGATTTTTTGTTTTATGTTTTTATGATTAATTATTTCAAATTAATAGAAATTTTTCTTGAAGTGATGCTATGCTAAACAAAAAGTTAGAATACATAATTATCCTTCTGTTGGCTGTTTAATATAAGTAGCTTGTAACATAAATGACATGTTGAATTGGTCAGCAAGAATTAGCATTCTAATATTCTAATAGCAAGAAAAAAACATTGTGATCTTATGAGATTTATATGTGTAAGATGCTTTTTTTTCATTTCCTAATATTAATTATTTGACTTGGACATTTGTGCTTCCATGCTTTTGTGGTATTATCCCGAAACATTCCCTTAATCTACAGCTGATGCTAAATTTGGTGTCTAGATTTCTTATAATCAATAGTAACTATGAGCCAGCATTGTCTGAAGTAATTTCTGATTACCTACATAAATACTGATTTTTTTGCAGATGTTCAATATTAAATAAACATCAAATGTTTACATTTTACCTTGGATATTCTGATCAATATTTGTTGCAAACCTAAGCACTTCATTCCATGTAGTGAATATATCAGTATTTTCAGCAACAATGCAGCCTTTCTTTCTTTAAGAACAAATCAGTTGTATAAAGACTACTATCTGCTAGGGGATAAAGATCTGTTTTCCAAATCCTTATTTCATACATAGAGTTCACAAACATATTATACAATCAACCAGAAAAAAAATCACAACTATTGATAGTCAATGATATATATAAATACATATATAATATTCATTAAACATAAAAATAACACACTCATTTTTAGCGTAAATTTTGTGGTTGACTTCATTTTTCGTTGTGAATTATCGCACTATCTTCAATATTGTTATTGATTTTAATGTATTTTTCATGCTGATTTCAAATCTGTTTGTAGATTTCATCTAAAGTAAATAGTTTCATTGATATGTTGAAAAAGCCTTGACAAGAAAGCACAAAGTCACTGTAAGAATGAGCGAAAGTGTTTTCCCCCAATGAAATGCTCCGTTATTTCAACCAATCAGAGAGCAGTAGCGATAAAGGGTTGAAAGAAAAAGGTGAAACGTGGTTTATTGTATTGAATGCATTTGTGTGCTTGCGGAAAATAGTGTATTGAAAGCAATTTGAAGTGCGTTTGTGGAAAATATTGGAATTATGGCTAAATTTGCATATCTGCCTGAGAATAAAAGGTACAAAATAATACATTTGAAGGAAGAAGGTTATTCTATGCGCCAAATTGCTGCTAAAGTACCATGTGGCCTTTCTACTGTTGTGAGAACTTTGAAAAGATTTTCTGAAACAAATTTTATTGCGGACAGGGGCGATCAGGACGACCAAGAAAAACATCTTTACGTGAAGACTGGTTATTGCACAGAATTTCACTTTCAAACAGACAGCTTAATTCCTCGCAAATTTTGAAACAATGGACTTTGAATCAAATGTGAGTGTGTGCCCAAGAACTGTTAGAGAAGACTGCTGGAAATTGGGTTACGAGGCTGTAAAGCGCGCCCAAACCATTACTGACTGAATTTCAACGCAAGAGGCGATTGACGTGGGCAAGGGAACATTCATTATGACTATTAAAGACAGGGAAAAGATAATATTTAGTGACGAGAGTCAGTTTTGTATTTCTGGCAACCAAAGTAGTGCCTATGTAAGACGACACTCATGAGGAATTCAGCCCTCAGGTCTGAAGCCCACAGTAAAGTACCCGACAAAAGTGATGGTATGGGGTTGCATGTCTTCTCATGGTGTTGGAAGACTTCACATCGTTAGCGGAACAGTGAAAGCCATGGATTACATTGAAATACTACAAAATAAATTGCTACCAACTGCGAGAGATCTTTTGGGAATCAGTCATGGATTTTTCAGGACGATAACGCCCCTTGTCATCGTGCAAAGGTAGTCCAGAAATGGTTGAAAGACCATACTGTGAATAGAATGAACTGGCCAGGACAGTCTCCCGACCTTAATCCGATAGAGAACTTATGGTTTAAAATTGGTTATGAAATTTCAAAGAAAAAAACCTTCAAACAAACGTGAATTAATTGAAGCTTTAATATTTCCTTTAACCATATTGTCACGAAAGATCTTCTTTTGAAATTGGTGCATTCCATGCCAAAAAGATGTAGAGCCGTAATTAAAGCAAACGGCTGGCCCATAAAATATTGATTTTCTAACATGTGACAACAATGTAATTTTCAAAATGCTAATTAAATATACCGTATTTGTCAATTTTCGTGTTATTTTTCTTTGCATATTATGTTATTCTATATTGTTTTATTCTGCACATATTTCACATTATTGTGTTCAGGCAGCTTTACTACAAAAAATATTTTAGTCATTAAGAAACTAGTAGTAGATTTGAAATCAGCATAAAAAATACATTAAAATCAATAACAATATTTAAGATAGGGCAATAATTTCACAAAGAAAAAGGAAGTCAAACACAAAAATTACGCTAAAAAATGAGTGTGTTCAGGACTTTTTGCCACCACTGTATATTCTAAAGCCGTTCAATATTTTCAAAGCAAAATTTTCCCAAATTATCATATATTAAAAAAAAAAATCTTCACCTTTGATTGTGATTAATAAAATTTACTTCATATATTAAAAAAAAGTATTTAGATAAACATTTAAAACAAATCCAGAAATATATTAATGAAATAGAAGCTGCTTACATCATGCATTACATGACTGGCCATGAAAAATTAGTTTGCTTACACCGAGAAATTAGTTTATAATTTGAAAAACTAGCAAAATGAAACAATTTGCATCTTTCTTTTGAAATAAAAAGTAGATTGATTTACATACCTTCCAACTAAACAGCACGACTCTTTAGCAAAGTTAAAATTTTAAAAAAGAACTGAAATTACTTAGAACATCTGTATAAAATGTAAACAGCAAATGTTCTAGTTTCAACATGTAACTTGCTTATTTAGTTAGATATAAAACAAATTACACATTAGTGACATCCCTAGATAGTTATTTAAACTATATTTTGTTTCAAGTATAATAAATTGCATGCGTTGACAAGAAACACTATCGAATAGAAGTATGCCATCCTCAAAAAGAGTTTTCTGTGCCTAATTAACTGATTTGAACTGTCAATTGAGCAAATATCAGCAGTAATTGTTGCTTATTGTGTTCTGCACAACTTATGTATGTGTCTAGGTAAGAATGCTCTGTAATTTAGTTACATGTCAAAACTTTGTTAACTTCCAATGTATATAAATTTAAATAATCACATCTTTTATCATGTTTAATGTTTACATTTACAAATTCTTACATGTATATATTGCATGAATTCTACTTAATTTCAAATTTTACAAAATACTCATAAACTATAAATGTAATATTCTACATGCTGAACATAATTCTAAGAAATCGAAGAGTAAAATGTGAAATAATTTCAAAATTTTTCACATAAATGTTAAATACTTAAAATTTTTAAGAATATACTGCAAAAATATTAATTTCAAAAGAAATGTTTGCATTTTACACAGGACATTATGAAACAGACTGGGATGAAAGTACACCTGTACTCTTGTTATACTTTTCTCGAGAAAAAAAAATTGTGAGTCACAAAACATTTTAATACAGTCCAGTTGTTGTCAAAAAATTTGAATATATTTCTCTTATACTACCTTCGATTTCTCAAATCCTCACTTATAACAACTGAATCAATTTTATTACAGTGTTTGTAATAACTGGTTTGTAATATTCTGTAATAACTGGTTTGTAATGTTCTGTAATAACTGGATGGTTATATTTGATTTAATAATACTGATCACTTTGATTTTCCATAGGAAAACCATTAAAATTTTTGCTGTCCCCTAACTTACTTTTTGAGATACAAGCACTGTCACTATCTTCATCCAATACTGATTGATAATGAGGTGTTTCACAGTTTGAAATATCACTCTTTCTAAATGCATTCATATAATACATTAGAGAAAATGCATCCATGTGAAGCATCATATTGAAAAATCAATGATGAAAACTATACATAAAAAATTTTTGTGTTGTGTTTTTTTAGGACCAAAATAAAAATCTGCAAAAATTTAAGCAAAAGTTCCCTTAAAATTAATTTTTTTTATGTTTGAAGTTTGCCTAAATATATTATAATTTGATATATATAATTAAAAAATGTAGTAAAATCTAGACTTTTGGGACTCATGTGAACATTTTACAGATATATATGTTGGAAAGGAAAATGTTCATTTCAACATAGTTACACGCAGGAAAATGATTCTAGAATTGTTACTATTATTATTATTATTTTGATAAAATAGTAAGAACCATGCTGATATTTATGAGATTTACTTAATACATAGCTTCAACGTATTCTAAATTATAATACTTATATTGTTTATCATTTAATATACTATTGTAGGGGATTTCGAACCACCTGCAGATCCCCAGATTGAAGCTTTAGTACTACATTTAGAGCTGAAAAACGAAGATTCAACACCAAGCATTTAAGGAAGACCTCGTTGCCCAGCTGATTTTGTCAAATGAGATGTCGTCACAAATTATTTCTCTGATTAATTAATTTTTAGTATTTTTATAAAAATCACAATTTTTGTAAATAAAAATAAATCACCACAAATTTTTGTAATAAAAGTTATTTATTCTATATTTATATTATGATTTTGAAAAAAATTTGAAGATTATCATTCAATGTAGCCTATAATTTCTCCTGCAACTCATTTTTAGCTACTTACATCGTTTTTCAATCTCCATATATTTTATGAATTGCTGATGCTCGGCTTTTATGCAAGCAGCAGCGGAGGAGCTGTTGGCTTTTTGGCATGTTTCCTTGGCATGTTCTAGGTCTTTTTGAGAGTTCTGGCTGGTCTCTGCCTTTATATTGACTGAATCTTTTATATGATTTTCTTTATTCCTGCATTTTGAATCCGTTAAATAAAAAATAACATGTTTAATAGGAATACAAACTAGTTCTTAAATTTAAAAAAAAACTATTAATATCTGCTGGTTAAGTAAAAGAATTCCTTTTGTTTCAGATAAGTAATACCAATTTTGTGTCCTGATTCAATAAATTAAAAGTTTATTATTTAAACTACTTAATAACAGCAGTTTGTTTTATACTAAGCTGCTTGATGGATTTAAAAGTAAATGATTACTAGGATCAAAATTACGGAAAAAGCAAAAATGATTTAAATTTTCAAAAAACCATTTATTAAAACATAACTTGTTTTCTTTTTTTATATACTAACTTCATAAACTTATTTTGCACATGATAATCTGACCATGTTTGTAAGGAAAATGTTATCATCAAAAATCTGAAAAAGCAATAAAAATTATCTTTTGGTACCAACAGTTCATTACCACAAATAATCAAATATTTTTATCTAATCCATTTGTCATAATTCATGTCTAATTTGTCATTTGTCTAATCTATTTGTTGTTTTGATAAATTTTATATTCATGCATTTGAATAATAAAACATAGAAGTTGACACGTTAAGTATTCTTGAGGTTCTATTTGATAGAAAAATATTATGACTTTTAGTATAGGTAGAAGAAAGTTTTGTTTACTTCATCTCTACTGGATCAGTTAAACATCTACAGCAAACTTTCTCTTTAATATTTTTTTAATATTACATAATACTATTTAATGGGTAGTTTAAAAGAAACTTATGAAACATTTCAAAACAATATTTTAATTTTTAAGAACAAATATGCTTCCTCTTTAGTGAGACAATGTCCTTGGGGAGGGAGCATTAACTAACAGTTTTAAATTTTTATTGGCTAAGATTTAATTAAAATATGTAATAACTCTAGAGAGAAATTTACTTACTTAAAATTTCGGTTTTGTCGGTGTCAAATGGCGTAGACATTGGCGACGTCAGGGTAGTTCCAAAAACCTCATCTCAAAGTCTGTTAACTCCATTTCTTACGATATTTCACCACACCTTGTTTTTCTACTTTCTTGACGAAAAACGCTGCTTTTTTTTTTTTTTTTTTTTTTTTTTTCATTTCCATAACATTGACGGAATTGTTTTGTTGTTCGTGGATTCATTACTCCGTCAATGTCATTAAATTGCCGTGTTATTTCACTATACGTTTCGTTTTTTTTTTAAACAACAAACAAATGTTTCTTTGTTTTCTTTAACATACAAGTGTTCCCTTTCAAAATTGCGTAAAATAAACTTTGAAAATATTCATTTTGAAGAATAAACATTGAAAGAGAAGAATATGAAACTGTTCCGACAGATCACGGAGAAATCAGCCGAAGTCACGGGGTTTACTTCGACCCATGAGAATCGACCAGTAACCCCAGGTTAGGAAACCGCAGTCAAGTAACCTGAGGTCAAAAAGGAGCCCTGAATTGAAGTTCTAACCCAGGGTTAGTTTTAACTTGACTGCCGGTTACTTGACTCCAGGTTTCATCGCTGGGTCAGGTTAGCCGTGAATACGAGCGTTAACCCCGGTTTCCTCGCTGGGTCAGGTTAGCGGCGAATACCGGTGTTAGTATACGTGACCATTGGGCGTTGAGGTGCGTGAGCAGGTGTTTCGATCAGGTGGTCAGTCTGAAGCGAAACCCCCGTGTTTAGCCCCCAAGCAAGCTTGTTACTCATTTATCGACCCAATGAAAGGATGAAAGGATGAGTTGGCATTGCCCAGTCCGAAAATAGAACCCGGACCGATGGTGTGAAAGCGCGACGCGCTACCGCTCGGCCACTGGGTCTAGTAGTGGGCTCTATGGTCGGCAACCTATGGCTAGTGTGCCAAATGTGTAACGCATTACAATTCTCAGTGGCCCTCTGCACTACTCTACAAATTTGGTTTTTTTTTTTAGTGGATGGAAAATGATAAATTCGGAATGAGCCTCAATTGAGAGAGAGGCTCTTCCTTCAGAGTCATGGACATTAATGGAATTACGAAATAATCTGGAAGATAAGTAAAGATAAATTTTATGGAGCTATTTTGTAAATAATTGAATGTCACTGCTGAAAATATTTATTTGTTTGAAGAGAGAAAATTGCATGTCTTCTGTTTTCCGCTTTAGGCTCAACGTATTTCAGTAAAAATTATTTCCTCATATAAAAAGTGTTTCTAGTCCGTAAAAAGAAATTGTTTAACAGCTGAATACTCTCAAAATCGAGTCAAATTGAAAGTTAAATTATGTCCTTGATTTTGCGATATGAAAGTAGAGCGGTGCAAGCACTAGGTTTGATTTTATGGTGTTTAGTTTTATTTATTTTTTGAAGAAATATGTTTAAATGAATGCAACATTAATGTATAATAAAACTGTAAATATATATATTATTGACCTCTATTCTCAAAACTCTGCATGTATTACCGTGGAATCTGAATTGTTTTAAAAAATTTGCCCAACGTGAGACACGTGGAATCATATTGGTAGATTGGTCTGGCATGCCATAGCTAAAAGGTTTGCCGATCCCTACTTTAAAATTCATCTCAAAAGTCTGAAAAAGTCTAAATTTTATCTCAAAGAATCATAGTAATACTTAAAAAACATAAACATGTTAACAGAACTTTAAAAAAATATTTTTTTTAATTTAATTATACATTTTTAAATAATTGGAATAACTTTTTTTATTGCTAATTGTATAATTTTCCGAATATGTGCGTGAATTCGATTTGATTTTAATTTACATCACACTCTAAAACAACATGAGGGTTATTTAATTAAGAACTTTGTAAACGTTAAATCACGTTCATGTAATGAGAACGATGCCAGAAATAGCACCTCTTCTCCAAACTTTCAAACCACGCCAATAGATGGTCTTTGAGCCTAGACAGATTTCATGCACATCAATCCCACTACTCGGTGAGTTTCCAGTGGCACTACCTTCTGAACCACCAGATGGATGGAATAGTTGGTTTGTCACTGGATTTCTATGCCTAAGGTTGCGGGTTCGACTCCGGCCCAAGCCCGTGGATTTGCATGATGCAGAAAATATCACAGCGTCCATAATGTATGATTATACGACATGCGAAAAGATCCCTTGAGTGTCTGTTTGGCTTGTGCGCTCTCAGCAAAACAAAATTTCTGTTACGATTTCAGAGGCGCATGTGCCTCCCTTTGTGGATAAAACTGGATGTCAAAGTAACTGGCAGTGATTTGGCATTCCACTGATATAATTCTGCACTAAAAGAGATATCAGCTCCTGGTGAATGTACTAGGTGTGCAATGGTAAAAATACTAATCGCAGCCCCATTAGAAATGAAATAAAGTACTTAACCCAGAATTTGACAACTCCGGCTATGAGTTGCGACTACGAACACTCGGTTGCCCTAGGTCACAATACTTTCATGAAAGAGTCAATTCCATTGTTTAGCATGAATTTACTTTAAAACACAATATAAAATATTCAAAATTTTTAAGATGCGATTGATGTGAAGGTATACATGCAAATACGTTAAGCTTAATATTGTTAAAATACGAGTGTAAAGGAGCGTTTTACACAACTTTTGAAAGAAAAGAACAAATTTATCTAAGAGCGAAGTATTCAAATATTTGCGAATATTTCAACACAAAAAGGCAAGCAAATCGGATTTACTTATTTATATGTGTCTGTATTTTCTCAGACTCGCTGTATTATAGAGACCTTGGCTGAATGTATTTGAAATATGACTCAAACTAGTAAATAAAGTCACAAATTTTAAAGGAGATTTCTATATTCAGAGAAGTTTTTCTCCTAGATCGGTGGCAATCTTATTTGGGGGATCTGTGTATTCCTTCAGAAACATAAGAGAATTTAATCCGATGCTTCATCTATTTATGCATTTATTTTAACAATATTATAATTTCAGAGAAAATGTGCACTTTAAAATATTTTAAATATGGAAATTTATGTCTTTTGTTTATAATCGCATGTTGTGACCTATGTATAAAGTACCCAATATGTTTATCGCTAGAAAGAACATATGATTTTTAAAGAAGAGAGATTTTTTGAAAAACTTATTTGAGTATACATACTCACGTGATTATTAAAA
>BMAO01034587.1:0-72968 GCA_019973975.1 Trichonephila clavata
CACTTGCTGATGTAAACCTTGCAACCAGATATAGACTTTTACCCTATTCCTTTAAGAAACGACTCAAAATAGACTTCGACTATCCAAGAATCATAACATCCACTATCGCAAGACTAAGAACTCATCATTAATAGGGCATGAAAATCTATTCTGATAACACAAGATCTTACAAAAAGTGTAAAAACTGTCCGAAAACACAAACTACTCACATCAAAACATATCTACGAGGATCCAACTCTTTCACTCCAAGAGCACAAAAATGAATAGACTAGTGTAGACCTCCTCTTATGAATCCAATGCAGGAGATCCTCTATAGCAAGGACGCTCCGGAATTGGCAGCCACAGTTGTTGCCACCTTTGGTGGAATCTAGAGGTGTTTTGTGTGTATGTGTGTCTTTGCCAAAAATGCATGGACACGAGAACAGCAACAACCCTAAAAAAGGTTTTATAGTTTTTGTAATTAACGTTTTGATTCTCTATGAAATTTATTGCTCCTCCTCAGTGGCGCACACAAGGGAGGTGTCCTAGGGGTCCGGTCACCCCAATGCCCTTGAGTTTTTTTCGATTGATGGTAATCCTATACATATATAACGTGAAATGTAATTAAGTACTTGTAATTTACGATTTTTTTTTTTTTTTTGATGAATGCTAGTTTTCAATTACTTATTTTTTTACTGTTTTTTGTTAACAAAATCGACAAAATCAGGAGAATCAATTGGTGTTGTCTTGAGGTATGATACCAGTTGGGGGACTTTTGACCATGGACCCTGAAAAAATTTTGTGTGCGCTACTCCTCTATCTACTAAACCTGTTACTTTGTACCTGTGACTTAAAAATGTTTTAATCTATTTATTTTTTATACAGAATCCTGTTGCTCCATTCCCAAAACACCCTTACTTAGAAGTTATAAATGAACATTAATTTTCAGTAACCTACACAAAAACCTACTATCCATAACATCAATTTAATTTGATCGAATATTTTAATATAAAGTTTATAGTTAACCCATTTCAATATATTTATTAACTAAATTATCAACAAAATTAGCATGCAGCGGAAAGCATTTTCGAGTAATTTACCAGAATATCGGGAGAAAAATTTTCTTATAAAAATGTATTTATT
Organism: Trichonephila clavata; assembly: GCA_019973975.1. NCBI lineage: Eukaryota > Metazoa > Arthropoda > Arachnida > Araneae > Nephilidae > Trichonephila > Trichonephila clavata. The sequence goes on from BMAO01034587.1 coordinate 1,123, forward strand.
AATCATGAATTTCTTTTATAAAAGGAAAAAAAGCAGTTGCAGTCATTAATCAAAAATCGGTACGAAATACGGAATTTTTGCTTTAATTTTCAGAGAACGGAATTCACAATGAAGTACATGTTTAAGAGTCAATTTCAGTAGTGTATTAATACACCTAAGATAAAGATGCGTGAAATAGATCTGAAAACTCATCAAATTCGATATTGAATGACCATTGCGAAATTTATTCTATTAAATGAAAATTAAGATCAATGTTTTCGTTCGTATATATCTTATTTTATTCAGACAAATCAATTTAATGCACTATCACGCTTTCATATTTTTTTAGGTGAGGATGTAATTTTCTCATTATAAGTGAAAATATCTCTTAACTCCAGATAAATATAATAAACATGAGCTTCCGAAATAAATTTATCAGTATATTGTATTTATTATGATGTGATTGAATTTCAAATGGGAAAAAACGACGAGTAAAGCTGTCATGGAACTCATAAAAAGGTATAATTAGATTCCGATTGGGATTTTTTCATATTTATTCCTATTCTTATGAATTTTTCAAACAAGAATAATTTCAAAAGAATTATAGAATATTTATGAGCTTCCACTGATTGAATAATTACATCTCATAGACAAAATATTTTCGTCTTTAGATTTTATCTCATTCTTTTACTTGATTTTCACATTTTAAATGAAAAATGCAGAAGTAAAGGGATACATATTTGTATGAATATGTTTGCTAAGCTTCAATGATTAATAAAGTAACGTTTAACACACGTGATTATAACAATTATCGTTTGCTTCAGGACAGCGATACTCAACCTGCGGCCCGCATCTGGCCCACCCGACCTTTCTGAGAAGCCCAGTCATATGGTTCCTTTGAAACAATAAATTAAATTATCTAAGAACAATAAAAGTTTAGCGAGAAATTCTATCAATCAAGCAATCACATACATCAGTTTTGCTATTGATGTCGTGCTGGTACGAATTACGCGATAACTTTTTGTTCTTTATGTAATTGTAAGGTTTAGTGATAACAAATAACAGTGCAGTCACGATCATTTTATGGGTGAAACTAATTTTTAATTAACCTTCATGTCTCCCAAGTGAAAAATATCTAATACCTAGTTGCTTCAAGATTATTGGGATCTGGACTATTTCACACAGAGAAAAACAAACACGGATCAAATACTTGTTTGATTTATTGTTAAAATGTTATGTTAAAAAATATAATTTTGCCCGTCACTTTATCACTAAGCACAAACCTTTCACATGCTCTTTTTCTTGAGAATCTCTGTCAAGACAAGAAAAATCGGCTTTCTTAAAAAGTTCTTTGCAGTAGCAACAACAACAACAGAACAAAAAATTTAGGGAAGGAAATTAATGAAATGAGAGAAATTGAAATTACCCCACAACAGAATCAGAAATGCGTAAAACCTACTTTTCGTGAGTTGAGTTTGATTGAGTTTAATGTAAAAGTAGTTCTAAAATTAAGTCCAAAATTATGAGTTTTAATATTTTGATCTATTTTTCGCATTTTAAATGCCTTTGATATTATAGCCCCGTCCCCCCAGTTAATCCTATTGTTGCGGCCCGCGTGAAATAGTTTTCATAAATATGTAATCCGGCGAAAAAAGGTTGAGTACCCCTGCTTCAGGAGCTCTCCATTGAAGAAATATTTCAAAAATTTGTAAATCTCATTTTCTTCTATGGTATTAGAATGATCTTGTGTTTACTTTTATTTTTTTTTAAGTATTCATTTCTATTCATTTTATATATAATTTTATTGTTATATTTCTTAATATATTTAGTCTATAGTATATAATATTCTTATATATGCTTATATTAAGTTTAGTTACTAAAAATAAATATAGATGGAGCCTTTATTCTTAGTATTGCTGTGTTTTTTTAATGCATTGAGTCAGTACATTTGTGGAATCTGTATACATCGGGTAAGATTAGAGTTTCTTTGCTCATTTGCATTATTGTTAATTATGGTTATATGCATTATTAACCTCTCTTGCAAATATTTTGTTTATACATATTTATATTTGTCTATTTCTTCCGGATTCCTACGGTAATTTAATATTGCAATTTCTATTCTATTGCTGTTATATTCACCCACGTGGGCTTTAGGCTTTTGCCTTAGTTTATACTGGGAGCTATTATGTAGAAACAATTTCTGCTGCAGGAGAAGGTTGAGATCTCACAAACATTGTTTAATCCTGTTTCACTGTCCTAAACCAGTGACAGCTCGAGAAATCATAATAGTTTTCCCCTCTAGCTACATTTCTTTTTGGTTTGTCATGGTTCCATGTTCTTGGTTCTTCCGGTCTGATCTTAGGATGCTTGGGACTTATTAGTCTTCTTTTGAATTATTTACTGCTATATATATATATATATATATATATATATATATATATATATTCTGTAAAATTGTGTGAACTTTTTTAAAATGTTAAATCATTAATGTAATACATATTTAAGTAGTTCTGATACAATGCTTTATGATTACACCACGATGCTCTTAAAAGTTTGTATTAAAGAGAATAGAAAATATATGAAATTATATTTATAGATAAAAACACAAAATTGCAATGAGCTACATTCATGGCAATCACGTGATAAATGTAACCACATGTTTTCGATGGAATTCAAAGAAGTCCTTTATTTGGCTTATAATGCTTATTTATTTCTTGTAAAATTAAGGTATTATTTTAAATTTGATAATTGGGTAAAAATGTTCAAGTACTTTTTAAGAGAAAGTTTCTGTAAAAGTAGAAGTGTATGAACTGATTGGATGGAGATATAGGATTCCATTTATCATGTGATTATGACGTCATATGAACTTATGAACTGATTGACTGGAAACACGTGATAGCAGTTATCATGCAACTTTGACTTCACATAGTCCATTATAAAAATAAATTATTCCTTATGTTGTAAATAATCACTTACATAATGACTTAAAAACATTGCCGGAATTCATGTATTTTGTATAATAACTGCAGATGCTGAATAATTATGTTCCATATATATTTTTGAATGATTTATGTTTGCCCCCATTTACACTCCATTTTTGTTTCCATTTTATCTCTCTGTATAGTGCCAGAAAACAGATCTCTATCACCTTTTCCAATCTTAGGAACAGTAGAGATAAATCCTTTCACATAGCATATTTTTCTGATTGCTAATAATTGCAAGCAAGCCTGTCTCGAATTTGTCATTTTGACAGTTTTAGTAAATCTCCAGTAGAAAATCGAAGCTCATTTCAACAATCAAATATAAGCTACATCACGCTTCCGGCACTATTCTTACAGTGCACAGATATTCTAGCAAACTGGAATGCGAGAAGATTAACAGCCCAACATGCAACAAAATGTGTGGTCAACCAGGTAGATTAAATCTGCGTGATTATGACAAATTCCATCTTGTGTGCCTTTGAGGTATCTCGCCTTGATCTCAGATCTGACCTTCTAATCACTCTAAATATTATATTGGCGGACCACGAAGTGCTATATATAATTAATTAAGTGACCCCTGTGTAATTACTGTTCATTAATTTATCCATTTTTCATCCCTTTCCCATGTACCATGAGCTAACAAACAACGCTTCCTACAAGTGTGACGACAATGCGACCGAGAACCAAAGCCTTTTAGATAATATGGAATACATGTGTTAGGGGATGAATCGCCTTTTTTAAAGGCATATTTTCTTATTAATTTGAAGATAAGAGGAAGTGCGACACGTGATCAGAAAATGTAATGAGCATGCGTCCGTCTTTGGGTAAAAAAGAATGGGGGATTTTCTGGTAGAAAAGTGGCAAAATGATGATTAAACAGGGTCGACTTGATAACTGCAGGAGAAGAATGGAAAAGAAGTAGTTTTTAAGAGGGTGAATTAGTCCTGGAATTGGGCGTTGCCAAATTTTGAGAAGATGGGCCATCAATTTTGCCTCACTCCCCCTTTTTAGAGAAATTTGTGGCTTCTATTATTTTCAGCATAAAAGCTAGCTGTGTGATATTAACAAGAGTTGAAATTTGAGATGTTACTGTGATACTAAATGAATTTTTTTCTAATAAATAAAATTATTTATTAGAATTTATTTAATAAGCTCCGCTTTTTTTATTTATGAATATGAAATGGGTAATAGAATTTAAACCAAAAAAATTTTATTAGAATTCTATTACCAATAACTTCAGAACTTAAAACTTTTTCAGTTCTAAATGATTTTATTCCTTAAATTCAAGGAATATAACACCATTTCTATATTCTTAAAGTTGTGGGGTAGAAAAATAAAAATTCAATTCAATATATTTATTTACTAACAATAAAATGATTTTGAAGAAAACATCTATTTTTTATGTATAGTGGATGAGTATAGTAAAAATTATTCTTTTGAACTATACATATTTTTAGAAAATTTAACGCATAGTAGCATACTTTATTTTAATTAGTAATTTTCTAGACATGAATTATAAAAATGTCTTTAATTTTTTTTATGTTCTCGAATCTAGTTGTTTCCTTGTCAATATAATTTTTAAAACTTAAAAATTTGACTGTTTTATGTTTAAGGCACACCTTATATTTAATTTTATCCTTTTTCGAATACATGTTAATGTAAAACAAACTAAAAAAGCTAGCAACTAAATTGTTTCTTTACAAACAAAAGATAAAATTTACAATATTCACGCTCGTTTATAATTTACGTTATTCACTTCCTTATTTTTAATTGAAGAATGTTTTATTTTTACTTGTATTTATGTTTTTCACCTCATCATCACTAGCAATCCCCATTGAGACATTATTTCATTGTGATGCATTTTTTTTCCATTCAAACATAAAAATTACTCGCTCAAACATACATGCATGTAGATATAGATATAGATAATAAGATATAGAAGACAGATAGGTAAATAGATATAGATTATCTATATCTTTTAATTAAATATCTTTTTACTATTTATTTATTATCTATTTCTTTTATCTGATCCTATCTTATTAGGTAGGTAAATAGATAGATTGATAGATATAAATATAGATAGTTTGATATAAATAGAGAGATATATAGAAATATATATAGATATATACAGACGGATAGAGAGATAGAGATTTTTTATACATACAGATATAAATATAGATAGAAAGACACATGTATTGTTTCAGAAACTGTGTGCCATAAAAAAAAGCATTAATTTCTTGCTTGGAAAAATTCTGTTAAAAAAAGTAGCTAAAATCTAAAAATTCTTCTCTTTGTTTGTTTTTATTTTATGTATCATCCATAAAAAAAGAAATGCAAAAGTTTAAGCAGCTCTCTTTCCCCTATTTTTTTCCCTTTTCATATGCACATAGGAACTATACATTACGATCTTCTTTACCAAAAATGTAAGAACAAAATACTTGCCAAATCTATGGTGTAACGTTCACCCCCGCAACACCCATATCGAGAGGGGGAAGGGTGCAAAGTATGACTGATGCGACGTACGGTTTGGGGCCGCAAACCTGATTTTGCAGGGGGCCCTAACATTCTCCGTTACGCCATTATTCCAAATGTGCCATTTTTATCATCTTTGCGCATTAATAATGATTTTGCTATTTGAGTTTATGTGTTGTCTTAAGCAGTTATTATATATATCTCATTTGCGCAATATATATATATATATATATATAATTTAACTAAGTATATAAAAAATAGAATCGTTTAAATAACCAATGTTACGAAAATTTTTTATCGATATCAAACCTGTATAGTTTTCTTAATTTTAACAAGTCATATACCTCTATATTGAATAGGTTATCTATTGTTTTAAGCGAAAGTAACAGACTTGAGTGACATGCACTTACGTAAGCTGGAAAATATACACAGTATTTTCTATTAAAACATTAGCTCGATTACCTTCTGAAAGATAAGATTTCGCAAGTTAGGTTCGCATTTAGTAATAGGTTAAAATTACTCTCCAAACATTGAATCACCGTATTACGGCCTTTCAGATTTTGACAGGCCGAAATCATTGAACTGTGGGTCACACGTGCTTCAGCTGTTCTTATTCCACCGCCCCTCTGCCCTCACCCTATCAGTTTCAGATGCACCTGCTGTATTGTTTCTATTGGAGGGAAGCATTCTAGACGCATACATCAAACACTACAGTAGTCGGATATTATTATAAGCGAATAGCGTAATTATTAATATTTCTTGTTATTTTTAAATTTGCGTTCATTCATCTGACAATAATCATGATTTTTTAAAAATAATAATTGTGTGTGTGATATTTAAGGTGGCTGCGTTCGGAATCTTGATTTTGAAAAAGTGTATAAATGAATAATTTTTTGATATTTTTAGTGTCAGTTTCATTAGAATATACATCTCAAATTGTTTTAAGAATTTTATGAATTTATAAGATTACACTTAAATACCATTTTGTTGTCAAAAAATGAAGGAAGAATACCCTATTTTCTAATACTTCTATAATAATAATAATTTGTCTATATATAGCTGGAACGTTTATATCAGGGATGAACAAACAATTTTTAAAAATGAGCATTATTTCCTGAGTTCTGATCATTTGAAATAATAACGGATGTTTTTTGTTAAAATTTTTCTGCTCTGAAAATAAAATATGAATCAATCCAATTCTAAATAAATTGGATAATTTTTATTCTCTCTCTCAGCCCAGGTATAGATATCCTAGATATATATAGGCAAAATATTATTACTATAGAAGCATTTATTATAAAAGGAAAATGTTTTGAAAATATGTCATTCGGTTTTTCGCCAAAAAATTGCATTCAAATATATTTTTTTCTTGTCTTACTATTCGTAAAATCTTTTATATGCCTATTCTAATTATATGCCTAAATATAAAACAAAGTTATCCATTTATGTAATTTTCAAAAAATCACGGAATCGAACGTGTAGTCAGTAACGTTTAAGATGTTAAAATGGAAATTGTTCGGTGTTCGTGTATTTTTAAGTGGGTATCTTATTTATTTAAAAACTGAAACTATAAAAAATTTCGGTGAATGAACAATGAAGTAAGATTATTGGTATTTATTAGTAACACGTAAATAATTTTTACTTTGTATATATTTTTAATGTACATCTTTAGTATGATATTTTCGTAAAAACGTTTTTGGTTTTTTTTTCTCGAATAATATTAGAATTCTTGTTCCTTGCTCATTGTCATTTACCATTCACATGAAAAGATATTTTAATTAGTGAAATAAAGCAAATGTAGAAAGGGAAAAAGTAAAATATAGGCGGCTTTATGAAAAACACTGTATTTGGAAATAAATTTTGCGCATGTGCATGAACATTCACCCATTAAAAAGTTTCAAGATTTTGCAAAAAAATAAATTCATTAAAAAGTTCTGCAGCTGTTTCCGCCCGGGGACCTTGCGCGTGTGAAGCGCACGTGATAACCACTACACTACGGAAACACTTGCTAAGGTTGAAAGAGTTATGTAGACATCAAAAACAACAGATGAATATTCGGAAAGATGCGAACTTACTTATATATATATTTTGTGTCCGATATGTAATATTTTGAGACCATTACAACAGATTTGTTGATTAAAACTAAACAAAATGAGTATTGATGCTTAAATTTAATAGAAAATTACCTACAATATATATACATATATAACAAACTGTGTTTAGAGTAGCAAAATATCAGATAGAGCTTTCTGCTTTCGTGAGGTTTTAGATTCAACTCTTTATGGCTATTTTAAGTGCCAATAATTACTGTGAATAGACGATAATTATATGGCTGCAATAAATGACTGAATGTAATTAATTGCATTGCGTAATGAGTAATTAAAGGCAAATGATAATCTTCAATTATATTTCAAGTAGATAATATGCAATCTGTTAATGAAACGAAATTATGTTGACGTTAATATTAAAAAACTATTTTTGATAATTATAATTAAAATTATCAGTGATATTTATGATGATCCGATAAAAAAGATCAGCAATTAAGAATTCATGTTGCTATTCGCTTAATAATACTGCAACACTTTAATGTTTAGTTCCATTAATTTTATTGGTAGCAATAAAATTAATGGTAGGTGTCCGAGCAATAAATTTTTCTTAATGCTTTTCTCATTTTTGAATCAATTATTAATATTTTTTTACATTTTCATGCACCAATAAAAATGAAAAGCGTTAAAGGAATAAGGAAAAGTGACTGAACTATTTTTCTTTATTCGTCACTCCTAATAGACTTTTAACGTTCAGAAAAATAATGAAATCAAAAACTGATGAGATATATTTATATTGTTACAATGAACCTCATGTAAAATTTCATTGTAAATACGAGGAATATTCTTTAATGTAAAGTCAAATCCTTTTACAAGAATATTTTGAAAGAAAGAATGGTGAAGTCTTGGAACCAAGAATATCTCATTTTAAGTAAAGGGAGCTTAACAAAGAAATTTTTTCCAACCATTAATAAGAGACTATCTTGCCATCAGCTTTATACTAATACCAAAATAACCCATTTCTAACTGGTCATGGCAACTTTAAAAGCTACTTGAACAAATTTAACTTAGTTCCGTCATTTTCCTGTGATTGTGATATTGGTGGCGAGGAAAATGTAGAGCCTGTGCTCCTTCTATGTTCCAAGTTTTAAAGAGAACGAAACATCCTAAGGCTGGCTTTCAAGGGATTTAATATAAATTGGCCTCCAAATCTTCAGCAACTTCTTTCCACCAGAAGTGCTTTAAAAAGTTTTGTGAATTTGTTGTAAATGTTTGTAATCCTTCATAACCTCGAAGAATTTTTTTGCTTCATTCCTTTGTAATGTATGATTAATACTTACTTCTGTGAATCCCGTGTGATACGTTGTGGTTCACGAGGATTTTACACTTGTTTTCAATAAAAAAAAAGGTAAAGTCAACGAAGCAAATGTTCAAATTCGTAGCGTTTTCAGCTGCCATTTTGATCGGATTACCAAGATTCTCATTTTTGTTCCTCAAAAGTAGTTTAAGTCAAAAGTCAAGTGTCATTTTTTTATATGTTGGTTAAGACCTTAGAAAACGATTTGACTATTTATTTTAAGTGAACAGTGTGCATAATTTGAAATTCAGACCCATCATGGAAAAGGGATGCTGTTGCATCAAAGAGGTTGGACTTCTGCCTGTTGGTCCGCGGAGGGTATTTTATTTCCCCTCTACCACTCCAAAAAAATACCAATGGAGGCATTCCCCGATCAAATTGAGAGAGAAATCAATTCCTGTAAAGCATCAAATCTGTAATATAAATGGAGACCACCTTATAGCAAAGACTATTGCTAGGCTAAGAACAGTTCTTTACAGAGGAATGAAGAGTTTGCTAGCGATGGTTGAAGAATATATAGGAATTGTGGTAACTGTTTAAATACAGAGCTAACACCTGATCATATTTTTGACTGTCCAGCTGTTCTTGCTGCTTTACAGGAAATAGGGGTACTTTTCTCGTCAACGAACCTCTATGTGGACAATATTGTACAGATTGCCCAAAGGCCCATGGTACTGTCTGATTTGGTCTAGTGATGGAAACGACATCATCATCATCAGTGTATATAATTGATTTTACAGTTAAATAACTTTGTGGTATATATAAGTACCGCCAGTACATGGATGTTAGAGAAAGCCCTTCGTACTAACTTTTCGTCCATGTAGTTTATTACTTTTTTTTCGTTTTGAGCGTCATTATTTAAGTGTAATAGAGTTATGCTTTTTTGGTCTTTTTTTTTGGTTTAACTTTTTTATTTTTCTTTTTAATTGTTTCTTTAACGTTTTCAAAAAAATTTTAATTTTGAATCCGTGTTTGCTTTTTTTGCCACACAATTAAATGAAATACCTCATCTTTTTTTCAAAAATTAACATTTTAATTTCTTTGTTTGTAACTGAGATTTAACAGGAAGTTTTTTCAGGTGCTACAATTTTTCCCCTTCTTAGAATGGCTGGTAAAAAAAGCTCAATCTTCAAGAGACTTTGGATTTATTACAGAATCTACCATCTGAAAGCAGTGATGCACTAGCAGATGAAAAAGTCCCAGCAAATAATCGGCCGGAATTTTCGTCAAATTCTGAAGGATACAATCAAGTCCCCGGATGCAGTGCTTTAAAAACTTTCAATCGAAACCTCTCTCAAAATGCACAGCGTGTTTTGTATTTTTGTGTATTAATTAAAAGAAAAATGTTTCTCTTTGAATATCATCAAATTAAGTTTATGTGTAAAAAAAGAAAGCAAATTTTAATTTTTTTTTAATTTTTAGAAGTAAATTTTATAATTATTAGTATTCTCTGGTCATTTAGCATTTTTAGGGGTCAAAACTGCGTTAGTCTTACGGTATTTCTGTATTATTCGAATAGTTTAGCCCTCCGTGTATTGACGGTACTTTAAAGCATCAATTTAATTAATTAACTCTAACGGATTAAATTTCTCAAAGTTGAGTATTTATTTATGTATATCTCTTACTTTAAAATATAGTGACTAAAAAAATATGTTGTTCGAAAAAATTGTAGTAAATCATAATGGGTAGATAAAGAGTTAAAAGTGTGTGTTATAACCCGCAATAAACGGTTATAAAATTTAGCGTTTAAAATGGAGAATACGCAAAAGAAATTTTTCATCCAAATATATTTGTTTTTAATTATATAGCAATGTTTCTAAGTTTGGAAAATCATACATACATCTATAAAATGGTTCATATAACCAACAAATATAATCTTTCTTTGTATAATTGGTATATTTTGTGATACTTATTCGGATATTTCAAAGAGCAATCAGTTCTATTAAATAGGGCGCGTTGGTGTAACGTACAAACCCTGCATTTCTGGGAAGGCCCAGGATTTTAAGGGGCTGAAAGCTTGACTGATGCTAAGTACGTATTTAACCAACATAAAAAATAAAGTCTAAACCTGATTTTGCAATGGGGGGGGGACTATTATTGTCTGTTACGCGACTGATATGGCATTTTTCTTTCGTGCATGTACTAATACAAAAACAAATAATTTTTAATAAACTCTACTTTTGAAAGACAGAAATGCGATTTGAATAAAAATAAAATATCGTTGTGATTTAGAGAAACTTTAAAAGATGATGCTGTAAAATTATAAACAATGCTGGCTGAGGATATCCTTTAAATTTACATAAAAAGGAGGGTTTATCCAGTTTAAAGGCTAACCAAACTTTCCCCCTTATGTTTATTATACTGAGGGAAATTCTGTGGAAAAGTAATGTATAGAGTTCTAAATCCATTATAAATTAAAAAAATAACTTACCTGAAAAATACCTTAAATCTATTTTGATGAATCAACGAAAAATAAACAAGTTATTGCCAGAAGAATACATGTTGGAGATACAGCGGGAAACAATGAAGTAGCGCAGCGGACATTTTCGAGGTTATATCTTTAACTAATGTTAATGGCAGCAACCCCCTCTCCTTATTATTCCTTTTCTTCATTTTATTTTCTTAAATGTTTGTGCCCTCACTTTCTTTTAACAATTAAATGTGTTTTAATATGAACTGTGCCTTCGTCTTCGTTTTTAACCCGGATGAGGAGTGAACCCTCATCCTACATTATATGCCTAAAAGTTTCTTCTCTGCAATTTTTTCAATACAAAATTAACTTCCGTTACCCTTAAACTGTCTGATAAAACTACTAATCCTGCTGTTGTTAAAATTTGAAGAGCTCAAAGAAAACATATACTAATTAGTATCCCTCTTTTAAATCCTGTCATATATAAGAAATGTTTTAAGTGAATTGATTTTCTAGTTCTCGCAAATTAACCATCCAATATGCATTAGCAAGAAAATTAGAAATATAATTTAGTAAAACAGAAATACAAGACATCTTTAACTTCAACTAATTAAAATAAATTATCAATTATCGGAACAACCATTCATCATGTCTAGTAGTTAATAGAATATATTCATTCGTTTAAATTCAAATTAGTCCGAAATTAATGACTTAGATTGCTAAAAAAGCACCGAAAAGTTTTCGTAATGAAATTCACTACTCTTTTACAGAAAATTAATCGATATTACTCAATACCTGCAAATCGATTGCTTGACCATATGTAGTTTCGTAAGTGTAATTATCATACGATTGATAAATGATCATTAAAGAATGCTGAGTTCAATTAGTCATCGAAAGTTCAAGCAGCTTTGACGATTAATGAATTGCATCCATTTCATTTAATATTTTAATTAACACCTCAAAAATAAATTTGTTTTTGTGGCTTACCTTGTAATTAAATCATTATTAATTTATAATTGCTATCGGAATATCGTGTTTATGCAGATTATAGCTTAGCGTGTAATTGCTAAATATAGAGGGATTCAAATTCAAATTACTTGGTTCAGCATTTCCAGTTAAGACTACCATCAATTTTAGGGATATGCATTTTAGATCATGGAGGTCATTTTTAAAATTATGAATGTTTATGAAATAAATAATCACTCTAAAAGCTGTCGCTAAATGCATATTACACTTAATATGCTGCATAGCTTCATATATTGTTATTTAAGATGATTAAGCAACCTAACGTTTTATGCGAATAAATACATGTATACTTAAAATCAAGGCTGTTGTCTTCTGTGATTCAAAAGTGGCGATTTTTGCTGTGAACTCAAATTCTATTCCTGCCTCCTCTAACATTCCTGACTGTAAAAAACTGCTTCAGTGTGTGTCTATCTGAGTACTCTAAGCAAATTGTTTTGCAGTGGATCCCTGGACACTGTGGTGTAACTGGTAATGAATTAGTGGACCACCTAGAATGAAGGGAGCTTCCATCCAACGGACGCCAAGGAAAGCTGTCCCTTTTACCAGTGCCAAGTATATTATTAGTAAAAAGATGAATGATCTCACTTCAGTTCAATACACAGAAAGAAACCCCAATAAGATCTGGTGGAATAATCTTAAAGATCTTCCCAGATGGTCAAGAAGTAAAGCAGTTGCCGAGTTTCGTCTGGTTACTAGACACGACTGTCTCCTCAAATGTCTTCACCGAATTCATGTTTCACGGGCCCTTTTCACTCTGTGATATTTGGAAGGACATGGATGCTGGCCACATTCACCGCTGCCCAGCACTAAAGGGCTTCTCTTTGCGCGATCTTTATTGGCAAGCTAGGGACTTATTGGGTTCATAGACTTCGCTCACCTTTTCTTTCCTACTTTGTTTGTTTTGTCTCTTTTTGTTCCTATCCCCTTAGTGTAGTGGTCTTTTGTAACCCTGGCCATTGGAAATAAAAAAATACTTAAAATAAAAAAATAATTATATAAATGGCAACATTTTGGAATATTAGTTCGATCAAAGTAGGATCTTTTCAAAATAAAATCGAAAATTATTCTGAAGACAGTAAATTCTATATTATATACGAAATGGGAAGAAATGTAAGTCCCTTAACAATCGTATAATTTTTAAGAAAACTGTTTATTTCTTATTCAAGAAAATTGTGTAAGAATAAATATGTTTAAAATAAACGGGATAAAAATATAAACCAACAATCTCCAATTACGTCATTAATTCTCTGGTACTGTTCTCGGATACGTAAAATATGAGAAACAAAATATTTTCCTAGAATAAGAAATTATCTTTTTGGAGAGTTACTTTTGAATTCTTCTGCACTGAAATAGAGGTTGAAACCTCACCTGTCATTTCAACAGAAGCAAGAAGAAAAGGATTATATAACTCTTTTTTTTCTCGTTTTTGTGACTAACGTTGCTACGATAGTGTTAATTAGAAGAGAAATTAGTGTGATCTTAAAGGAATGTAGATAAATTACGGTCTCTCGAGGTAGGAAGACTGCCTACTCATATTCTATACTGTTATCATTTATATGAACATCACGTTAGCAATGTGGGAAGTTAACGATTCAATGTTTCAAACAAATTATGTAGTTTCTGGTAGTAATTAAATATCTTGATATTATGTAACTTTGTTTCATTTTTCTAGAAGAAGTCTATTAGTTTACTGTTATCTGTTTCACATACTGTAATCAGTATGGAATTTTCTGTGATGTAATAAAATTGGAATTTTCATTTTTCTAGTAATTTCCGGCCATAAGGAAATTGTTATGGATATAAATATTTATAAAAGCTTTAGCGAATATAAATAATAAAACTGTGTGTGAGAAAAGTACAAATTACTTTAACAAACTTAGGAAGAAAATAAATTAGAAAGCTACGTAATTGCTTACAATTTACGGAATTTGGAAAAAAGCCTAGTTAAAAATATGAAACATCCAGTAATAATTTTGTAGGAAAAAGACTCGTTTTATTCTATTTAAATTTAGTCTTTATAAATATGAGAGAAATATTTAGCATATTTAAAAGAAAAATTTCAGAAGTGTTCTGGATACTATGAAATATTTTCAAAGAAACCTTATTGGCTGTAAACATCCTTGTTGCAATTATACTTTTTATGCCATAAAAAGAGTCGCGCACCAAGCAGGAATTACCCAAAATTCTCTTCAAATTTTTTCGACTCACATAACCCTTGTGAATATAAGAGCTCCGTGAGTAATGGAGGACCCTATTCCAATTTTAGCTATTTTAGAAGAGAACATATCTAAAATTTTTTATTATAAGTAGATCTAGGTAGAACGAGTATATAAAGCAGCATTTTCCGTTTCGGGAAACTGCTTTAGACATACGTCTGGTCATACAAACTATATAGAGAACGGGAATCCATCTTGCTTACTCATTTATAACTTTTTTTTCGAATTTTTATTTTGACTTATGGAACCCTTGGGTATGCCTCGTGGAATCAAGGGTTCCATGGAGGAACACGGTTTGTGGAGCCCTGAAGTACCCGACTGAGACGAAAATTAGAAAATGTGATGTAAGTGTATTGAAAACAAGGTTCTAAAAGCATTACAATAATCGAATGCTTTATTCAGGAAATAGAGCTACAATAGCAACCAAAAAAGGGGGGGGATGTTGACCCACTTGTGTCCCTGCTGTCCCACTTGCATCAAGGTGGGTATAACAGTTACGTGGATGAGCATTGATTCGTATAATTGGTGGATGCTTTTCTGCGAGAGTTTGCCATGTGCATTCTGATTGGCAATTTACAATGATGCGATCAAGGAATCGGAAGACGCTTGCTCATCAGAGACAAAATGAGCTCTTTTCGGGAAACGACTCTCGGACAATCGCGCCAGCCAGATAAGTATTGAAGAATGAAGACGAGTAGCAGACAAGCGTGCAATGGCCGACAGGAAATTGTCCTGTTAAAATATAAGCTCAGCAATCCATGAAAGGAAGGGTAAAACTACGGGGAATAGAATCTTGTCGACTTACAGTCCGCTACAAGAGATGACTACCGAAGGGCACTTTATACCATGAAACAATATCTCATACCATTTCTGGTTGTCAGGGCGCATTGTGGTCAAGAACTTGGTATCTTACAACTGCCTTGGACGTCTCCAGGCAGATCTTCTCTGAACATCTGGCTCATTTGAAGTGGGACTCATCAGTGATAACAATTCCTTTCAAGTCCACGTGATTCCAGTCGAATAAGTCCAGATCCACTGCAAATGGGCCTGACGATGTGCAACAATGATAGGCAGTTGGAGCAATATTCTCTGTTGTCATAGTCCTAGTTTTGTGAGTCATCTATCAATGATCATTGTAGTCTCTAGTATCCTGGTTACACGTCAGATATTTGGTTATAATGCATTAGTAGTTGGGTGCCAACTGAATTATCATTCTGTCCTCCTTCTCGTTTACTCGTACTGTCATAGTTCACCAATTCTGGCCAATACCGTCAATTTATAACATCATTCTTACTAAAATATCGAGTGGTGCTGTGATTACCTTGCTGCCTTTAGTCCAATTGCATGCGCTTTTTCAAATGGTAACATCTGCTCGTACTGTTCTCGAGTTTTATTTACATCAAGGTATTAGTACAGTTCATGTGGCTCCAGGAGCCACATTTACTTGGACTTTTTACTTAAGTATTGAAATTTCCTCCATTTTACGTGCCATCCAGATGCTCCATTCGAATGCGCTGGAGCTTGAACGAATCAGCCACTGGCCGTTAAAAGTTAATAATAAGCGTATTGTAAGGTATTCTCATACGCAATTTCACCTCATTTGCATAAATCCTTGTTGAGTTACTTTTTATCTCATATAAAATCTTTTTTAAAGCTATTCGTAATTTTACTCGTTCTTAAAAATTAATTAAGGATTAAAAATATTTTCTGACAGGAAAAGGAAATGCTATAATGTAAATAAAATTTTGTTTAATTTTGTAAGTTAGTTCTTTCACCTTTTTTTATAAAAAATTAAAATTTACTTAATATTAAATTCGATTATTTTTTTTAGAATTTAAGATTTTATGAAATTACATAAAACCCAACTCTCTCAGATATTTCCCATACTAAGTTTCCAATTATATGTATATAAAATTTCCTCTGTATTTAATCTTATAATTGAGTCTATTGGATTTAGTTTTTTTCTATTTATACGCTATTTTAAATATTTTTATATCAGACATTTTTTTTTTGGTCTTTTAATCAACCTATTAGATATTATTATTTTTTTTATTTAATGCCCACTTAAAAAATATACATGATTCCATGAAGTAAATAATTTTTAGTAACAAACGAAAACTCACAGTTTTTGATGCCTCACAATTTCAAATATTTATCCACTATCAATTTTTGTAAAATTCAATTAAATACTAAAGGTCTATCCCCAATTTGAACTACCAAATCATGGTTAGTAGCAAAATACTCCATGTAAATAAAATGAATTCCCCTAAATTTTCCATAAAAAGTCAAATAAATGGTTTTTTATTTCACTCTCTATAAACAAGATTTCTTAGGGGACGTTATTTACAATTCCGAGATTTAAAAAAAAAAGTCTGCACGCGAAAAGAAAACGACGAAAATATCTTCTCTAGAATAGAAAAACTGGCTAAAAATACAAAATTAGATGAATGAATCTACGATAAAACCAGTCCTTATAGAAATTTATGACCTGGTTTTCTCTCCATTAGACTGAAATCTTATTTCATTTTCTTTCTTTCACAATTCTCACTATCAAATGGTTCAATTGTTTTTATTTAACTATCAGCATGCATAACTTTAGGAACACACAAGAGGAGGAAGTACGAAACTGAAACGAAATTCAATTAAACAAAGTGAAGCATTGCCTTGCCGAGATGACTGACGTTTCGTTCAAGTATATTAATAGCTGCCGTCACTACATTGTACGATAAATTGTAGAGGGAATTTAAACGAATGAAGGCAAGATTTTAATAGATTTTTAGCCATTTGTTACAATGTTTCAGAATATTACTTAAGCAGAAGTGCTGAGCTGAATATTTAACTCCTTTTAGATTAATTTATTGCTATAGTAAATATTTTATTACATTGTTTTAATCTGCAGGTAGCTGTCTTTTTATTGTTTGAACACGTTTTCAGCTATTTTTGTTAAGGCTGATGTTGTAGTTAACAACGTGAGCGACGTTTTGTCCTGACATTGCGCTTGTGTCTAATTGAAAGTATGAAACAGTTTCTCATTTACAGATAAGGGCTTTTTGTGCATGACATTTACAAAAGCAGTGTCTTATCATTGTTTAATTCTGTGTCTATTCGAGTATTTAAATTTTAACTGTTGTATTTTTTATAATCTTTCATTTTCTTTAGAAAATTAAAACTGTCCTTACATACCCTATTAAAACTTATTTATTGCTTATGTAATGTAGTTTATTGTCCTTCAGTCTCGAATACGTTTTTGAAATATTTTTTCATTCATTCACCATGCCTTGTTGTGCAGCTCTTTTTTAATGCTTCGAGATAGTCATAGAAAGAAATTGAATACAAAGTTAAATAGATGTGTTATTTTTCCCTTTCAGGTTCTTTAAAAAATGAATTTTATACATAGTTTATTCATCGAATGGATAGTATATGGCTTATAATTTAGGAATTTTAACAATGCCATAACAATTTAGGAATTATTCAAGCAACGCCGTTTAGGACACTAAATGACGTTGTTAAAATAATTCCGAATGTGAAAAGATTGGTTTCATTGTATTGTATTTATCAGTTTTACAAAATTATTCTTTCCGCTGCATATGACATAACTAAATAAAAAAAAACAATTAAGAATTTCATTTAAAACAATTGATTAGATTTTTTTAAGGATAAAATTCATATTTTTATTGTAACACTACGATAAAAAGTAGATTACAACTACTGAAAAAATCTAGCGTATAACGCTCGCCTATAATTTCAAGTCGCATATCTTAATTTTTTGGAATATTCGCCGTATAACGCAGCCCCCCCCCCTTTTTTTTTACGAAGAAACCTGAAATGCAATGCTGTTATGTTTTGAATTCATTTATTCAAGATATTATTTCAAGCTTTTGAAAAATTAATATTTTTCACTAGAACTACAACTCTTTAAGTTCATAAGGTGTGTTATTTTTTTAGTAAACAGTATTTCGATATATATAAAAGTCTAATTTTCCTTATGCTCATTTCTTTTTTTATTTTTGAAGTTATATTTTTTATTCCGGCGTATAATAGGGCGCACCTGTAAATTTCGATATTATTTTTTTGTGTTAAAAGTACGCGTAAAAAGCCGGATTTTTGCGGTAATATATATTTTTCTGAATTATCATATTTTATTCTTTTACGATTTATATATTTATTTTAAAATGCATATATTTTTAAATCAAAATAAAATGAGCGTACTGTATCAAAACTTTCACAAATTTCTGTAATTTGATATCTATTGCTTTTTTTTAACTCGTTTTGTTTCTGAATTTCATCTTTATAAGAGTATTTCAAAAAAGTGTTTTTCTAATCTTTTAGAAGAATTGATAGCATTGATTTGCAATACAATATCTTAGTTTTTTCCTAGGTTATCAACCAATTTCAAGTACTTTTACCCCTAAAGCGAAAGAAAACTTTAATTTTTAATTTTTCAAACTTAACCAATTATTTTCTTCCACTTTAAAATTTTTTTTCAAAAAATCGAGTTTTAAAATATTTTAAATGCTTAAATGTTTGAAACTGAGTATTTAAAATATTTTTAAAAATGTATCTAAATGATTTAGTTGGATTTTTTTCCCACCCTAAGCCAGTGCTCTTCTCAAACTTTCAATACTTGCGACCCAATATTCTCAATCATAATTTTCAATCCCGCCCCTCCCTCCATACAGAAACAATGTATTGAATTCGATAATACGATACTTAGACGCTAAAGCTACACAATACGACTGTAACCTTTCAAGTGACCCCAGCGTATATAAACGTTTCGCTCAGCCAGTGTGTAAATTATCCCGGTCGTATATAAATATATGTTTTTCCGAAATACGATTTTTTCTGTTCATTGCTATCTATAAAATTATTCCGAAGGCTTTGGAATGCAATAAAATAACCTTGACAGTGTGTGTGTTTATTTCAAGGAAGGTTTTACTTATTTATTCCTTTTCTCCCCCCCCCCCAATACACCCCATACACGTGCATACGTGCAAAACGGTGGCATTAGGGAGCGAATCGCATAACTTTTAATTGGTAGCTCAGGGATTAATTATAAGCCGTTCAAATTATGAAGATTTGTTAATTGTTGCATATAATTTTATATTTCACAAGCCAGTGGGGTGACTGGTTTTTTAAAATTGTTCTTAACTTCGTGTTGTGTTAAATTAATTTTAAAATCCATTGTGCAGAGCTGATACATATATAAGTGTTTTTTTATCATTGTAAAGTTTCTTTTATTTTTTATTATGTCGGAGTGTATTTCGATTGTTTACTTTCAAATAAATTTTTAAAATAATATTTTGTTTTCGACTTTTCAGGATGCTCGCGACTTCCTCCAAGGGTTATAACGCCCTCTAGGGGGAGTGCACCACGGTTTGAAAAGCTCTGCCCTAAGCCAAACTCCATTCTAAATTTGTGATTTACAGTGAAAATTATAAATATGACTTCAAACGAAAAAGGAAATGGAAGAAGCAATATTTCTCAGATCCCCTCTTTTCACAATAAAATATATATATATATATAAATACTCCTATAATATTATCTCTAATGAGGATATTTGCCTTACAAAACAGATGGTCAATGCCACTGTAGTCAACCAGTCCATGCTCATTAAAGGAAAAATGAGAGATGTCTTTCCCCGTATCATTGGATCCTATTATCTTAAACGCTAAGAAAATACTATTGCTTCTTTATTTATTCACATTACTCATTTTTATCCATTTGTCAGAGGATGCTTGTCACAAAAAATAAATTAAAGATACGATCTCATCACATGCTATTAGCGTGAATGAAGTAATTCGTAAATGAACATTTTTGGAAGCAAATTATACATAAGTAAAAAAATATATCTTAACGTGCCTATTAAGTATTATTTCTTTTGGGACGCACAGATTATAAACTTTAGTGTAGTGCTCTTAGTCTTTCTTTTAAAAAGTGATGATGTAATAAATTTATTTATTTATTTCACACACGTGAACCATAATTATAAGGCTGTAAGTCCTGTTCAATATTATGATTACAAATTTAGCCGAAGTGTGAACACGACTCTCAATTTGTGAATTTTAACTCTAACATCAAAGAAAACAATATTCACTTATGGCAATTACATGTAGCTCTCAGGGATGCCTTAAGGCATAGGCCAACTGGGCCTGGGCCCAGGGCCTCGGTCACAATGGGGGCCTCATCTCGTTCTTGACTCAACCTAAATAAGATCATGATTAGAATAATTTCAACAGTTTAATGTTATTCCCGGTTGTATTCTCTGAAAAACTGAGAATTTCAGACTATATGTCAACTGCCTACTTGTGATGACAGTCGTCCTTGTATAGTCCTAGGCCTACGACCGTAGACCATTTTTACTCATGTAGTCAAAAGGCGGCAGTCGGTTGAGCAATTGTCGTCCTTGTATAGTCCTAGGCCTACGACCGTAGACCATTTTTACTCATGTAGTCAAAAGGCGGCAGTCGGTTGAGCAATTGTCGTCCTTGTATAGTCCTAGGCCTACGACCGTAGACCATTTTTACTCATGTAGTCAAAAGGCGGCAGTCGGTTGAGCAATTGTCGTCCTTGTATAGTCCTAGGCCTACGACCGTAGACCATTTTTACTCATGTAGTCAAAAGGCGGCAGTCGGTTGAGCAATTGTCGTCCTTGTATAGTCCTAGGCCTACGACCGTAGACCATTTTTACTCATTTAGTCAAAAGGCGGCAGTCGGTTGAGCAATTGTATGTCTTGTGCATCTATTTGTTTCGGGTTATTGTTTGTACGAGTACATGGACAACGTATGCCATGTAGTGTCCACTTTTGAAGGTCATAATGACAGGGGGGAGGCTACTTTAGCGTAAGTGCCCAGGGTCTCAAGATGTCTTAAGACGTTCCTGGTGGCTCTGTCAAGGTGTAGAAGCAAAGACGGAATAAAAATTCAGCGCAATTTAGAGGAAAATGCGATTAGGAATATTGCTTTTGAAGTACAAATTAAAATGCGGAGGAGATGAAGATTTATTTTCTCCCTACTTACAATACATTGAAAAAAAGTAGAACTACATAATACATGCAAATTATAGTTTTGCAATTTGAGCAATGGGTATGAACAGTTGCCTAATTTGTACAATGGGGGTTGGTTCATCATTAAACGAACAGGGAAGACCCCCATTCCTAGTAATATTTCAATTCTTGACTTCATAATTTGTTTCAAATGAAGACAGATAAAACATTTCCCAAGCGCCACAAGTATCAATCCGGGTTTACAGAAGTAAGAAAAAAAAAGTTAAATAAAGGATAAAGAGCAGGCACAAAAGTTACTGAACAAATGAAGTTACAAAATCAAACAATTAGTCGCAAAGTTAGACAAGTGCATTACAAATTTAAACAATTAAGTTACAAAAACAGACAATTAAATTACAAAATTAAGCAAGTATATTACAAAATTAAGTAATTAAGTTACAAAGTTAAGCAAGTACATTACAAAATTATACAATTTAGTAATAAAACCAAGACAGAGTGAAGAAGCTTGAGCAAAACATTGAAGATGAGCAACGGAAAAATTACAAAATCAAATCAATGAACCTACAAAATAATGCGCATGGAATTTTATTCGAAACAAGTTGAAAAATATTCGGTGGCCAGTTGACTGCAAGAGCAGTTTAACCCTTTCAGGAACTTTCTTTCTTGAATTTGAGCAAAAAAGAATGAGATGTTCTTCTCTTTTAGAAATTAGTCTTACAGTTTAAAGAATTCAAAAATATAAATAACCTCAGATATATTGTAATTTGGAACATTTCATTTTAGCTGTGAATTTATTAAAAGCTTTTTGATATTTAACCACACACACTAGTGAGAGTTTCATTGATTTTAGGTTGTCCGTATGTGGACATTTCTTTAAGACGTTATTATTTTGTAAACAGTGAATCAAGAGAAATAAATCTGAACCTGAAATTTTTATCAAGATTTATATTATAATCATCCCCCTAACACTAGAATTCCTCCATCAATCTTGAAAGTTTCTCGTTCCTTTAGTTTTCATATATCTATATATATAAAGGAGAAAAGCGACTCACTGACTGACTGACTGACTGACTAATCACGAAATCTCTGGAACTATTCAACCTACAGACTTGAAATTTGGTAGACATGTTCCTTTGATAGAGTAGACATCAGCTAAGAAAGGATTTTCCGAAATTCGAAACGCAAGGGGCGTTACGGGGGGGTTAAGGGCTTTAATAATAATTGTTTCCATGTTTAAACTACTTGATGTACAATCTTGAAATTGGGTAAGCGGATTCCTTTCAGAGAGTAGAGATCCGCTACAAAATGAGTTTGCTGAAAATAGACCCCCAAGTGGCGTTGCAGGGCTTAGGGGGCGTTATAGATAATTATTTCCATTTTTAAACTATTTGACACACTATCTTTAAATTTGATATATAGATTCCTTTCGTAAAATAATGATCAGTTACAAAACGGGTTTTGTGAAAACAGACTTCTAAGTGGCGTTGCGGGGGATTAAGGGGCGTAATAGATAAATATTTCCATTTTTAAACTACTTGATCATCCTGCTTGAAAATTGGTAGGCATGTTCGTTTCATGAAATAGAGTTCCTCTAACAAAGAGTAAAATGAAAATTGACCCTAAAGATGTTTGCGAGGGGTCAAGAGGAGTTACAGAAAAAAATTCCTGTTTTTAATTGTTAGACCCATATACTTGAAATTTTTTAAGCATGTTTTTTTTTTGTTGAATAGGGATCCACTAAGAATAAATTTTAAGCAAATCAAGAGTTCTGGGGGGTTGCAGGGGGTTACTGGGACGTATTGACAAAAAAAATTACTTTTTTCGAGCTATAAGGAGTATAATAATGAAATTTGGTTTGCATTTTTCTTTTGTTGAATTGAAATCCGCTAAGAGCGGTAATTTTGGAAAACGGCTCTCAACGGGATTACGGGGATATTTATAGTAAAACTTTTGCTTTTTTCTGTTAGATTTAGACTTGAAATTTGGCTTGCATGTTCAATTTACGGAGTAGAGATCCACCGAAAATTGGTTTTGCGGGAATCCACTTAGTTTTTGAGTTACGAAAGAGCAAACATCATTCTATGCTTCAATTTTAGAGATTTTTAGAAAATACAAATTAGATGAGTTCTGCTCTTTTTTTTTATCAACAGGTGACAGTTACAGGTATAAGTATATTTTTCAATTCAATCGAATTCTTAATGCTAGGACTTAGATATCAATAATTTATACATATATATATAAGCAGTAAAGATTTATAAAACATCATGAAATACCCAGCGAAGCGGGCGGGTAACAGCTAGTACATGTATAAATTACTATATAAGAGTCTTCAAAATGAATTTTTAATTCAGTTAATTCTACCTATATCTAGATTTTAAAATTATACTGGATCAAATATTACTAGAATGGAAATTTCGTAGAAATAATTAAACATTTGTTTCATAAATATTTCTATCGAATGTTATTCAATTATTTTACAGAGTTCATTAATATTAATTTCAATGCATTAGAACCTAGAATAAACTCTCACTGCTTCCTATTGGATGGCACTATCAGGACTACATGTATGTAATTTCTGATGGTAACGCATCTGCAAGGAAATACTGTATATCTAACCTTGATCTTCAGGGAATGATAGTTCGCCAAATGTAAACAGCATTTTTTTTTGTTGTTGGCTCTAAAAATCTCTAGTTTTGTGCCAAATAAAGTGTATTTGCCGGGAAGTTTATTGCATGATTTTATTCTAAAGAAATCTGCAACGGAAGCTCACAGAATTCTTGTTCAGACTTATGTTGACAATGCTCTAACGGAAACGATGTGCAAGGACTGATTTCGACGCTTCAAAAATAATGATTTTCAACTTGAGGATAAGGACAAAGAATTGGAGGAATCACTTGGTGAAAATTCATGTCTTGATCACGCATGGAAAATCATTACATGTAGATGAGTCAACAATTTTGGAACGTTTGAAAGCGTTAGGAACGATCCAGGCGCAAGGAAATTGGGTGCGTATGAGTTGAAGCTGAGAGACGTCGAAAGGCATTTTCTCACGTGGAAACTACTGCATCAACTCCCGAAAAGCAGGTTTGTTTTTTTACCTCCCGGGGCCCTAGTCACTTTTAATTGTTACGCCAAACCCAATATTTCCAGCAAGCCCCCCCCTGCCAAGGTTTGTTTTAGGAGGGATTTTCCCTGTTTTAGTTTTTGCTGTTTACAGAGTCTTTCCATTATCCATCACATATTGACTCGCCATGTCCTAAACCGGCAACCATAAGAAAAAGATATTGGCATGGTTTGGCCGCTTTCATTTCTTACCTTGCGATATCACGTAGCACTCACTCACACTCCCTTTTAAAAATTAGTACCGTAAATTAATGAAATAGTTTGCATGTGCAGTATAGAGTATACATTATTGTATGAACTGTTTTTTTTTCAACTTGTCAATTGTCATTTTAGACATCCTTATTCTTTGTTGAATCACTGTTATTGTACTGGTACAACAAAACTTTTCTTCAAGAATTGATCGCTGAAAAATCCTTAATAACATTCTAATCAGTTTTCTTGGCAATGTCATTTTGAGAACTTAGCAACATCAAACTGTTAAGCTTTTCATTTTCCATAGTAGATCTCATTTCAGTCTTTATTCTCTTAAGGGCAGAAATGCTTCTCTCATGATTCGGTAGGCGGTGGTACTGTGGGGGTGTCGACCTAATCGGCACCCCTCGCTCTCCGTCTTGCCTGTCTAAAGGCGTGGGTTGAAACAAAGCATCACCAGCAACTTCCATAATAACAATGAGTTTATTTATCTTTAAACACACTTAAACAATCCCAAGTGAAACTACAAAAGGAAACCCTAGGAGTTATATATAAAGCGTTATCTAATCTCAATAACTAACTCTAAGTAAACCCGACTACGTGAACTAGATAAGGAGAACAAGCGCTAATGAACCGATAATTAATTCTAATTTCATCTATCTTAGATCCCCCCCCCCTCAATCTAATAATTTAATCTCTTAGCAATTACTTCCTTAACTCGCGCTATGTTTGTGAATGAAATATTCCAATATTCACACTTACGTAACAGCTCCCCGGCTCCTTCTATCTTACATCTACAAAACCCAGACTTTATATAGTCAAACTAATGTAAATATCACGGTTTCTTCTTGAAAGGCTGTGAATTAATATGAATGCTATTAATGAATGCCGAAAGTATCCCCAAGAGGATTAGTTGGAAAATGACTCGAATAGGTCCCATCACAGTACGTTAGCGGTAATTTTAATTTTTTCTCGTTTTCCACCCTCCAATTTTTTGCTCTTGACTGGGAAGTTCTACTCCACCCGCAGTATTCACCGGATGTAGCCCCTACCAATTATTATTTATTCCATTCAATGGCACATGGCCTGGCTGTGAACAGGGATTTCATTCTTAAGAAGATACCAAAAAATCCGTTGATTCTTGGATAGGCTCAAAAGACGTACAGTTTTTTCCAACATGGAATTCATATACTGCCAGAAAGATGGGAGAAAGTGGTTTATAGTAATTGGCAATACTTTCTGTGAAAAGGTTTTTGTTACCTTATATTTTAAATAAAACACCAATTTTCTCAAAAAGCACAGTGAGAACTTTTTCAAGATCCTAATAGATGTAGCATAATTCAGCAAGGAGTGTATTCTGTGGAACATATTGAAAATTTTACGGAGAAGTTTTAAAAAATTATTCTCTAAAAGCAGCTTGAAAAGCAAATTTGAAAGTGTATATATTATGATTTTTCGTTCCGTTAAGTTCCAAAAATAAAATACATAAAACATCCTAATACAGCAAAGTAATTGATGAAATAAGTTGAAAGAACAGCAATTAGTTCACAAGTAAATTTTGAATTAAGATAAAAGTTAAATTTTATTTTGGAAATATTGAGAAAGTTCTTTATAAAAAGCTGTACATATTCAAGTTTTTGATTACAACAATCTAAATGTAGCATGTAATAACATTTTGAATATAATAACTTTAATATATAGTTCTTCAGCAATTATTTTGATAAAAAAATATTTAAACCCTAAAGTGAATTTAGCAAATAATATATTACATTGTGCAAACATCTCATAAGCATGTATTTTTTTACATTTTTATTCATAATTTACCTATCTTAGATGTAGATCATCAGAAAAAGAAAGGAAAACACACACACATACACACATCGCGAAAAACCACAGAGCTAAAAATATGAAGGAAAAAAAGGCTTTATTACTCTTACAAACAATGACAATTTTTTATGTTTCATGACATTCCATTAAAAAAATATTATGTTATTGTTTCAACACCAGCACTGTATTATTTCTCGCAATAATAAAGGTGTTTCAGTTTCATTCATTTAGAATGTAATGAAAATGAACACCAAATAGCAATGAGACAGAGTTCTAATATTCTAAAACAAAGCCCTGCAGTCCCTCTTAAACACATTAACAGTACCTAGTTAGTGTTCTCTAGATCATAAAAATGTTATGATTTGCAAAATACATATTGACAGACGTGCAAACAGGCTTGCGGGGAAAAACCTAATTATAAGGTGTTAGATATTGATAGTTCTCAGTTCTACACCTTTGAGTTGCTAAGTAGTATCAGTTGACGAAAGAATTATGAGACGTCTGCCGTTCTGTATAATTTTATGGATGTAATGGCGCTTTCTGATAGTTGCTATAATGGTGACGATTATCCTAGGCTGTCAATTATATCGCGTTTTTCAACTACCGTTATTGATGATGTCCTAAAATTGGGTTGGTCTAGTGATAGTTTTGATTAAGAGGTGCTGAAGGTTAATCATCTCCTGCAGGAGACGGTTATTTAAATTGTTCGTTGCAACAATGTAACTAAGCTAAGTATGGTCTTAGATAGTATCTACTTTCAAAAGAGCTAGCGTGAAACGGAACCTTTGCCTGTTAAGAATAGTGTCTACCAAACTAATTATTGTATTGAAACTTGGTATAATGCATTAACACAGAATGATGATCTGCAATATTTTTGAAGTTATATCGTAGATTTTATAGAGATTATTTTTTTATCAATATTAAAGCATTAAAGATCAAATCCGCGTTTATTATTGCATTTTTATTGATTTAACAATTGTTATCGAATCAAGGTGACTCATTACAAACGCTAAAAAAAAGAAGAGAAATATAATATATAGAATATTCAGTGAGAGGGGGAAGCCGAGATTGAAAACGCGAGAGATGCTTGAAAAAAACTTAAAAAATTATTTTCTTTTTAAAAGGGGTCTCAGGGGTGTTAACTTTTTCTGGAGGGCTGAAAATATAAACAATATTCAAATACATATAACTCTTTTAAATTAAAATTAAATAATTTGAATCTTTTACGCATTATTTATAAAGGAATGAGTCTTCAGAAAAGTGTAACATATTTAAAATATAATCATAATTTAAAAAATTATAAGCATAAGAAAATAAGAAATGTTTTATAAGAAATATTAATTAAGTTTTACTGCGTGCATGCTGTTTTCAAAAGTATTAGCTTTAAATACTAGAAATAAGTTGATGTATAAAGTTAAATGTATCCTTATTACACCGTAGTAAATATAAAAAAAGAAAAATAAATTATATTTTTTAAAAAATAAAAAAATTATATTTTCAAAATTTTTTTTAAAAATTTCAATATTTTTCAAATATTTTGAAATACAAAAGACATATTATTCTTAATTTACTAGGGCTTAAAGTGTATGATACATTTTATAATTCTATAAAGTTTTATGCATCAAAGGCTATTATTTTAGAAAATAGCGAGCGCGCAATAGAACTTAATTAATATTTCTCATAAAAAAAATTTCTTATTTTCATATACTTATAATTCTTAAAATTATGATTATATTTTAATCATTTTACACTTTTCTGAAGCCTCATTCCTTTATAAATAATGTGTAAACGATTCGAATTATTTAATTGTAATTTAAAAGAGTTATATGTATTTGAATATTGTTTATATTTTCAGCCCTCCAGAAAATGTTAACACCCCTGAGACCCCTTTGAAATGATAAAAAAATGAGAAATATACTGCTTCATATGGTCATTATCAATTTCTCCGTTTCCTACCACATGTTCAAATTAATTGATTTAAAAAAAGAGAGAGAAAAACAAATTTTTTTAATGTAGATTTTTAAAAGTGTTATGGGAAAGTACATTGTTGCATACGGTGATTATTCCTAAGTATGTAGATTTTTTTTAACCAAAAATCTTGGTTCGCATACATTTTTTTAGATGTACAAAATATTTTCATACACTATTTTTTTCTTCTTTTTCTGCACAGTAATATAAGCAAATACTGGGGGAGGTAGATGTCTTAAAACTGTTTAGTCCTACAATCTTAGTTGTAAGCCTAAGAATTTGCTAAATAGATTACTGGGGAAGGGGGCAATCAAACATGATCTGTACCAGGGGTCGGGAACCTTCTAACTGTGGCAATCTATCAATATGATTCCACGTGCCACACAGTACGACATTTTTTTAAACAACTCGATTCCCTCGATAATACATGCAGAGTAAGAGAATAGAGGTCAAAATAAAAGATTTACAACTGTAATATACATTAATCATCATTTAATCATTTAAAAAAAGTCTTTCTTAACATAAAAATAAGCAACATAAAATATAACTAATTCTTCAACAAAAATTTTAAAAAATTAAAATTGCACATGTATTATGCATTTTTAAACACATTTGTTAAAATAAGAAATAGGTAACATAAAACATAAGTATTTTCCTTCATTATAAAAAAATAAATAAAAAATTTTAATGCGAACCTCGTGCTTGCACCACCCTACTTTCATATCTCAAAAACAGGGTATAATTTCTGTCTTTCAATTTAATCTAATACTGAGCATTCACTTGTCAAACAATTTCTTTGCGGACTCGGAAATATTTATTATATGAGAAAATATTTTTAACTTACATATTTAGAATCAAAAGTGGAAAGCAGAATACATGCAATTTTCTCTCTTCAGTAAATTAAATCTCTCCAGCAATGAAATTCAATAATTTACAAACCAGCTCTAAGTTTATCTTTAGAATTATCTTTCAGATTTTTTTTTGTAATTCCTAAAATGTGCATAATTCAGAAGATGTTTAACGGATGAAGTCCATTACAAATTTATCAACTTCCATCCACTCAAAACTAACAAATTTTTAGAGTAGTGCCCAGTGCCGCTGAGAATTGTACCCCGTGGCACATGTGCCATAGGTTGCCGACCCCTCATCTGCATTGTCTTGTAATATTTCTATATAATGTTTAGCGTCAAGTTATATTTATAGCAATTATTATTATATGATTGATGATTATATACATAATATCCGTGTCCTTGTTTTATAATTTGCAATAAATATATTTTCTGAATCCATGATTATATTTTGAATCTTGCTCAATATTATAGAAAAGAGAAAGGTTGGCTAGCCACTCAAAATATTCTTCTCTCTTTAAAGCAATACCCACCCGTTTTGTATTTACATTTATTCAAGCATTTATCTTGGAATTTTCATACTTTTCTCATCTTGAGTTTAAAACAAATAAATTTTACTATAAATAACAAGAAATTATAATGGAATTAAAATCAATGGAATGGGCTGTACATTACGCAAACTACTCGTACACGATATTGCATGGACATATAATATTGAATGAAAAAAACACACACACACAACAAATAACTTAAGAAATTAAATTACCATTTCAAGCTCAAAACTGAATTCTGTACAAAAATAACTTATTGAAGCTTGGTTAATACAGAAAAATACATAAAATTCTTCATTGTTATGTAGGCATACTTAATTTAAACTAAGCGTACTGAATAAAAAAAAAAATTAAATCTAAGATTTGATTATATTTTACACTATTTGGTAAAAGAGACAGAATTAAATACAGAAACATATTTACAGATTAGCAAATATTCTTAAAGTGGGAAAAATTGTAGTGTTTAATATAAGACAATTTTGTATCAAAGATAAATAAAGTTGCTTTTAACTTTTAAAATACAAGCTAATCGTAAAGAAATACAATTGAAATGTGGATATTTGAAAAGATTTCTGAACATAAATTTTATATTTAAACTCAAAATCAACCCGTAAATTTCAATTTTTTATACTTAAAAATGTCTTAAATAACAATTTTGCTAATTTTTCTTCATTAAGTACATGAAAATTTAGCTGATAACTGGTTTTATTTATGGGCCGTAAAACAAATAGAAAGACTCGATTTTATTTGTTGAGAACCTCAATCATTTTCATTTTTAATAATAAGAATATGTAAATATTTATTTAATAACATTTTCAGAAAAAAGGTTTTTTTAAAAAAGAAAGTATCATAGATCTCTTGGATATATTTTTTTTTTTGCTGTAATAATCAAAAAAGTGCAAGGAAAATAAACCATTTTTTCTGTGTTTAATTAACTCCAAATTCATTTTAAGTATAAATATTGTATCTGAATAATTTCTTTTCTTTTCATGTATGATATTCTAACAATCTTAGATATCCAATTTTTATTATTTTAAGTTCAAAAAAGTACTCTGCTAATTTTTAAAAAAAAAAAACTTTTTTAAGAATGTATCAACTTTATTACATGCTTTTATATTAAATAATTTGCTACGAAGTATTGTATTATTATTATACTGTTATGAGTCAAAATTAAATAATTAGTTAATAAACGAAAAACCATCGCAAATTTCTCTTTTGAAAGCTCTGAAGATCAAATTTGTAGTGCTTTTCTCATTTTTAAAAATTTACTTCGTTACATAATTCCATAAGTTAGAACTTAGGAATTATAATCTTTTGACTATATAGTGACAGCACATATAAATATTTAACCTAAAAAATTACCGCGTCTATAAAAATAAAACTAACTCAGGGAAACTTATCACGAAGTAACTTAACCATAAATTGTTTCTATATTTTTGTTATAACTATTATGCATTCCTTTAGAGAGTGCAACAATCTCAGAAATTTTCTCCGTAATTACGTATTCAAAAAACACAATTTCGTCAAGCATGCATTGCACCATAAACTTGTCATTCTTCTAATGATTTATCCCACTTAAGAATGATAAATTGCTAAAAATAAATAACCATTAATGACACCTCTCCACGTTCTATTTACACGTGGATGAAATCATTGTCACACATCCTTTATGTCACAAAACCATCTACATAAGAATGTAGATCCATTTAATTCAATATCAACTCTATCGCTACCGTTTGAAGGACAAATCCACGCTCTCATTTATACGATTGATTTCCAAGTCAAATACTCAATGTTAGCACTCTCAGTCATTTTTTTCAATGCCGGATTCTCTACTCTACAATTATGGCATATATTTTCTCACGAGAACAACCAGATAACGATGTCTAATAGAGAGGGAAATGGGGAACCTAGCGGCTAGAGTGTCAATATTTACACTTCGGAGTCTATAGTTACCAGTCTCATCAGTCATTGGTAGGTCCTTATTTAAGGTAACAATTTATGATCTATTCGGCATTTATGGACCTTGCGGTATTCTTCGTGGCGTGCTGCGGAAGTTTCTTAATGTTCTTTTTTAGACTTGGTGAATAGTGGGCTTTGGGTAGCCTCGAGCAACGTTCGACACCACCTGGTGTGATCTTGAATCAAGCATATTATGTCAATTAAGGCAGCTTCATGTGTGGAAACTTATTCAGATATAATTTATGTATGTATGAATATTCTGATCGAGAAATGTTACGCTCTTATATAATAATTTCGCAGCTTTTGAACCCCATAGACGTCCTCCGCAAATGAATTTCGTTATTTTACTGATATTAAACTGTAAAAAAATTATCTTTTTTTCTAAATAGTAATAACCTTTCATGAAGCAAAGTGGTCGTTTTGCAGAATTTTACATTTTACGATTACTTTTTCGAATAATCGTTCATTGATTTCTGAAAAAAGACAAAAGAATCGCTTAAATTCAGTTGCTCAATCAAAATTCATCAACGACTTACTGAAAACCAATTGTTGAAGGAAATTCATCCTGTGTTTTAGCAATCATTATAACATTTAAGGGGACAAGGAACGATTTACACAAAAACTTTTTATTTAATGATTTTCAGAATTGTTTGATTTTGCCCCTTATGTATATGTATTATATAAAACACAGCAGATTTTGGGCTGAAAATTTCGTAAAAAGTTAACCAATTAATATTTTAAGAAAAGACAAAATTTATGAAATTTAAAAATGCTTCTCTTATGAAAATTGAAGTATACACAGGAAATTTGATTTACAAGTACGTCAAACTATGTATAATTAAAGTTGGTGTTGGTTTGGGGATAACATGATTTGTATTCGTACAACACTTCTTTTTATGAAAGCTTATTGAAAATTCCTTAAGAAATGCATAGATTTTAAATTAAATTATTTTTGAAAAAATAAGTATTTCTTTTATTTAAAAATGCATACCAACTTTTATTACATGTGTTAGAGCAATAATTAGAAAAAAATATTGAAAAATTTGGCACAATAGAAACAAAAAGCCTTAGCATTTGAATTGGTTATTTTATCTTTCTGAGATATGTCAGTTTAAGGGGAGGGTTAACGTTCATAATGTCAAATTTTGGTCAAAATTGTGATTTTTTTTTAATACAAATAATATTCTTTGTATTTCATAGAATAATTCTGTCAAAGAATTTTATCATTTTGATTAATAATCAATCAATTATTCTTTTATTTTATTCAAATGAATGTTTACAATGCACTTTTCTTAGTTCGTAAATTTTCCTTTTTCCTTGTTACGTAAAATGCTACTTGCGTTTCAAATTACGTCATATATCTGAAATTTTCATAACTTATGAAAGATGATATAATTCACAAATTTGTGCTTTGGTTTTCTAAATAATTTAACGGATCATATTTTGTGTTGTTTTGAATACAAAATATAGAAAATTTATTTTTTTCATCAAATTTTATTCCGCATTTAAAATTTATGCTCAGACACATTTTGTTGTTCTTCATTTATATATAAAACAAAAATTATGTACATATATTAAAGCCAACACACAAAACAACACAACAAATAATAACCAAAACAAACAACAGATGTTTCCACGTAGAGAGAGAGAGAGAGAGAGAGAGAGAGAGAGAGATCTGGGATTTCTCGCCAAACTAAGGCCGCAATCAATAATCCTTCCAGTCATGTTTCTACGCAAAATTTTAATATGAACACAGTTCCTAATTTTATTGCTAATATTCCAATTAATAATAGTAATGATATAAAGACCCTCTTAGAAGCAATTATTCAATGTTTAATACAGTTGATGAAAGCACTTAACACCACCCCTACACTAATAAACAATTTTGATCAAGTTAATGCCGCACTAGCGGAACCTAACCAGATGTACAGCCTAATAGAGGCAGCTTGTAACAAAAATAATGATCAATAAGTCACTGGACAAGCCTCGCTTTTATTTTCTTATACCACTTTTGCTAGACTTTCGAGCAGCCAATGAGAGTCAATTTCCTCACAAACCAAGAACCAATCAGAGAGCGACCACTCATCTCTTTCCCATGTACCTGAAAACTCCAAATGGACCCAACTTTTCCGTACGATTGGGCCAGCCAAGCAGAAACGTCCATCTCTTAAGCATGAAAATGAAAATAATTTCTCCCTATCTATATATCGGATATGGGATAGATGACCACTAGCGGCCCATATGCCCATTAACAGCACCGTTATGACATATCTTAAAAACTAATGCGTAAAGAGCATTTTTAAAAATAGTTTTAAAAAATTAATTTTAAAAAAAAATCAGCTTATAATAATTTTTTTAAAAAAAATATATTTAAATTCTAAAATATAATAATATTTTACTACATTAATTCCCTTTTCAGCTAATTAAGACGATATAGTACCCTAAAAATCATTAAACTGTCGAAAATTTTTTATTTGCTTATTTGATACATCAAATTTTTATAAACATGCCTGCAAAACTTCAAAGCTTTACCTGCTTTTTTTATCAAGTTATGGAGCAATATTTGATGCTGGACAGCAACTACCACGCCCACATTTCAGATTATCTACTAGAAAGGGCCTGATAAAAATGAATTAATTATTTTCCTACCGCGCGTAAATGAGACTGACATTATATATGCAGTAACAAATCATTTCAAGAAATAACTGTGCAATTCATGCAAAAAATTTGGTCAACGCCTAAAAAACATTCTTAAATAGAGATTATTATAAATATTTAGTAGATTAAATTTTGATGTGTGTATTAATTTGAAACTATGTGTTTAATGCTGAGCACACTAGCATAAAAAAAGATTACATCTCGGATTATTTCATTTTTATTCTCAACCATTTCTTGATTATTGGTGTATTCTACAATGCATAAAATGTGTTCTACAATGCATAATGTGTTCATTACCTCCCATGAACACAAAACACTAAGCAATAAATAACAGTAAAAGAAGCGTTAGAAGTTGAAAATATAACAGACGCTCTCTAGATCATATTTTTAATCGTGATAACGGAGCATAATAATAGCATCCAAGTTTTTCACAAAATTTAATTTTTAGATCAATTCTATAAAATTGATCGTTATTATTACTCGCACGTTCTAATAGCGCCCCAATACTTTACACAAAGTAAGAAAAAAATTTATTTAAGCTATTTTAATAAAATATGTTCAAAATATAACCAATTCAAACCCCACATATTTTCTACATATATTTATTCCGTAAGCTAACATAAGCAAGTAATATAAAAAAAGCCAATTCTTACTTAGGTCAACAAAAAAAAACCTATTTTTGTTTGTTTGTGACAATTTATTTATTCATAAAAAATTTAATTATTCTAATAAAGTAGCACAGTAAAAAAGAAATAACATTCTCAGAAATTAGGTCATTTCAGGTGTGGTTCGAATCTACGAACTTTGAATTAGAAGTTCACCGCGTTATCCATTGCGCTACAGGGATACAACGAGCAATTTTCCTTTCTATGTATTGTGTTGGACTATAAATTTTGTTTGTTACTACTTATTCATTTTTTTAATTTAATTAATGAATTAGTATTTGAAAAACTGTATTAACATCAAGTGTCATTCACTACAAAACGTATTTGTGAACTTGAATGGATGAATAGAAAGTATTTTATTAACGATTAAAAATTTGAACAAGATATATATATATATATGTGTGTGTGTGTGTAGGGAGAGTGAACTAATAGAAGGAATTGAAAAAATAGCTTTCTTATAGACCTTTTCCAAATTGAATGAATATTTAGGAAGTATGGTGTTGTATGTAAGAAATATGCCTTTTTAATAAATGGCCTGTTAAATGAATTGCCATTTAAATTTAAATCGAAAAGTTGGATCTTTGTAGCATATGAGTTATGCTCATAAATTTTCTTGTGTGAGCAAATGCAAGTAAGGTAACATGGTTCAGTGCACGGTTTGTATAAATTTTTTCGAAGGGTCTGTTTAATCTTGTGAATCATCATCACTTAAGAATCACCTAATTTTATCCAAAATTTAAAGCACTAGTATTGTTCAAGTTTTTCTGTCGCTTTGTCAAAAGTAAAACCTTAACAGCATTCACTTACCAATTCAGCTTAAGTATGCAAATTCCATAAATCAACAAACTGAAAAGAAAATTGTATATAAAAAGCAAATGAGACTCTATCTCTCCTTTACCTTTACTTTCTAAGCAACTTATTGTTCAGTTGGTGATATACCCTGATAATT
Source organism: Trichonephila clavata (assembly GCA_019973975.1). Classification (NCBI taxonomy): domain Eukaryota; kingdom Metazoa; phylum Arthropoda; class Arachnida; order Araneae; family Nephilidae; genus Trichonephila; species Trichonephila clavata. The sequence continues at coordinate 37,356 of BMAO01034587.1, forward strand.
ATTGTTACAAATTAAATGTGTAAAAAGAATAAAAGGCGCTGCAAGTCATCTGAGATTTTAGTTTGTAGAATCAGTTATGTGTGTGTGTGTGTGTAATGTTCTTTGTCGAATATGTCTTCTGTATGAAATTCAGTCTAAAATGATGAACTGAATCATTGGATTAACATAAAAATATAATGGATATAATCGTCTAACTGAGCAATGGAATTAAAGAATCAGGAGATAAAACAATTATAATCCCTTTAAGACCCAGACCGTACATTTGCGCTGGAACACTCCACGTTCCACGGGAGGGGGAGCAAAAAATTTTTAATTACTTTTTCAATGTCATCGGAGTCTGTATAATGTTAATAACCAGAAGAACGTAATTTTTTCAGATAAAAATATTTCGGGTCTTAAAGGGATTAGAACAGTGAAACTCAACCTCTGGCCCGCCAGGCCTTTTCTGAGTGGCCCGGTAATAACCCATTGCACTAATAAATTCAATTTTTTTAAGAACAATTTACTAAAAATTTAGTGAGAAATTACATCAACAAAGCAATGAAATCTGTCAATTTTGCCAACAGTTTTCTTTTTTTATAGTAGAATGTAAGCTAGAGGCTTAGTCATAGATGACTGGAAATCGAAACTACCCCATAACTCAGTAAAAACGCATAAAAGTAAATATTTGTGTGTGTGTTTGATTGAAAGGTTATTATACTATTAAAATAAAAGCCGAAAATGAGAGTTTTAATATTTTGATCAATTTTGGCCTTATGGTGCTTTTACCCAATATTCTCATGTTGCAGCCGGAGTGAAGTATGCAGATATTGTTTTGAGTCTTGTTGATTGTTGCAATGCTCTATTCTATGCAGAATTCTTCAGGTGAATTAAAGTTTTTAAGTATTTAATTAAATAAATTATTGGTGTTAAGTTTTCAGAAATGCTTTTTAAAAAGTTTTACTATTTCATTAAATTTTACGATCTGGTGTCTACACCCAGTTTCCACAACTTATATGAAATCCATCGGTGACTGACAACTTCTGCAAGCAAAAAAAAATAAATAAATAAAATAAAATAAAGGCATGTACTTCAATATCGACTGCGTAAATGCACAAAATCACGCCACCCTTGCTTCATCTGTAAACGCACGAAAAATCATAATCGAGTATTTTTAACACATTTCTTATATTAATTAATTTTTAATATTATTCACAGTATTCCATAAGATAATCATAAAAGATGAAAGAATATTATATGCCTGGTAAGTTTTAACGAATACTTTTTTTACGTAATGCACATCGAATGATTTATTTCAGTGGAAATTATCGATTTACAATTTGGTTTTCTAACAAAAGGCATCTGAATTGTGCGAATTTTGGAATACCTTTTCAAACCTTTGCACCATTTCATGTCTCCCCCTGTCGTTTGATCAACCTAATCCAGCCTCCATGAAAGGCAACCGAAACTTGGTCCATCCTCCTCTAATGCATTCTTCAGTTCTCAGAAATAATTGCAAGTCATGATTGCACTGTAACCGCATATTTGTCCACACCTCCTTTGGGGTTCATTAGCAATTCGATTGGCACCCATTACTTAGACTCGCGTGCAACTCGGCAAGCCGCCCTGGAGTTCTTTAATGACATTGATTCGTATCAAAGTATGAAGTCATCTCTCCAGCATTCTTTGGTAAAGATTGATTCGATTGGAGGAATTTGTTTTCCTTCTAAAATTCGGGATGAAAATGAATTAAAAGTTTCTAAAACTACATTCCACTAAAAAAACTGCTGCATTAAATTTATATTGAAAATGTATATAAAGTTTTTTTAATCTACTTATCTAGCTCAAATATCATATATTTAAAATTCATTTATTAAGTTAAAACATATGTCATATAGCCAATAAAACTTCATATCACGTTATTTGGTCATTTATATGTTTTTTGTGGGACATTTAAGATAGCAGCAATTTCTGTAGTTTAACGGGAATCTACAAATCCATGATGTTCAAATATATATGTTCAAACAAAAAAATATATATTTCATATTTAAAATTTTTTTTTTACTATCATCAAACGGTATGGGGCAGATTAAATTAATACATAATGCTATGTATAATTGGAAGTATCGTATCAACATCTGTATAATGTGGTATGAGGGAAGAAAAAAAAATAGGCACATAAAAAGAAAACGTTTGTGCATGTGCCTGTGTGTGAATTGGAAAAAACTAACAATGATAATGGAACATTACTCCAAGCAATTCGTGTTGAATATACTTCGAAAAAAAATGTCATCGATCTTTGAAAACAAATGAAATGATCAATTAATTCTTAATATCAAGAAATCGCATTAGGAATTTTCTTGTACTTTTTATCAATTATGTGTGTCTACACGTTCCTGATTCTGTTATATATGCAGTACATATTACATATTTACATTATATTTTATATCGTGTAATTTTTTTTATAAATTACGAGTGAGTAAGATGATGTGTTTGCTTAAATCTTTAACCTTTCAAATATATGCAGGTTACTTACACGCACAATTTGTATATTCTTAGTTTTTTCGCTAACGTGTTTCTTCGTCCCACCAATTACTTAACTTCAAGCCATTACAGAAATTAAAATCAATTACAATACTACTTTGTACCAATTTGAGATTAAAAACAAGAAATTGTTTTTTGAAATTGTATATTTAAAATAATTAGTATTCGAAATTAGTGTAATTTGCAAATGAAGTATACATGGAAAAGAATATATGAAATGAATTGCGTTACATGTAGATTGAGTATAATTGACTAGAAAAAAAAAACGTTTTATTTATTACTTGAAATTCATACATTACTTTCTCCTTAATAATCAATGCCGAGAACAATAATAAAAAGGAATATAATTGAATCTACGTAGCAGTTCTCGAAAGCTTTCTAATATACGTCTAATTGCCCAAGAACGAGAAACCATGAACTTGACTTCTATGTTCAAAGTAGTGGTGGTAGTAACTCGACAATACATTGGAAGTAAATATATTAGTTAACAAAAGGATACGTGGATGTGGTGTCGAGATAATATTTTCTTGGAGGTCCTTTGTTAATGATTTCTGGAGAGATGGATTCTTCTAGGTCAAATCCCATTGTTACATTCGGGCCACTCACTGTGCAGTTATTACTTTTGAAACTCCTGTAACTATTACAGGGCACACCAATAAATTTTCCGTGGCGATTGTTGATGGTTATCTTGTAGTACTCGACGGCTTGCATATGAGCACACATCGATGGAACAAATGACACGCCAACCACTGAAAATGAACATTTTTTTTACTGTAAGACAAATTTTAATGTGAATGTGTTTGATAGTCTGATCTTGGATTTCGCGTTAACGAACAGTCAAGGTATTAAGGTATCCGAACACATTGAAAATGACCAAATTCAATCAAGACAGATATTTGTGTTTTTTAATTTATTGAATAGAGCTATCTTTTGACTTTACGAAACATACTTTGTTTTATTTCTACACTACCCAGAGGCCAAGTTACAATCAATTTTATAAAGTTAGAAAAACCGGAAGTGGGTTTTTGATCTACCAGAAGTGGGCATTTAAATTGCTCAAAATCTATCATGGCGAGTCTGATAACTCAAAATATTACGAATGTATTTCTATAAAACTTTTTGTGAATCTGATACTTATGTTATTTTCTAGAGAATGTACTAAAATATTTCTTATTGTATGAATACTTTTTGAGTTATGGCTTGTTATTTAAATAATGGTCTCATAAAAAATGTAACATTTCTTATAATGTTTACTCAATCAGCTCTAAAATTTTCAAATTTTAATAAAAAATTAAAATTTTAGTACATTTTCTAGATAAATGCATCTAATTTGTTTTAGTAATATTTTTACTAATATATGCTTATTACTTTTTTCTCTAACTGCTTTGAAGTTTTTCAAAAATATTGCTAAAATTTCACTTATAATTGTGATTTTTGTAAAATTCAGGTAATTTATTTTAAATTTTGACAGTTAAATAGTAATATTTATTGGTATTGAGTCCTAAAAGAGCATTTATAATGTTTTAGTATGCTATTTTGTTAAAAAGTACCCCGAACGTGTTCGGATACCTTAAAATGTATATTAGAAAGTAATTAATAAAAAACTAAGTAATAAAGGAGGTTCAAATTAGCCAATTTGCAAATTAATTACTCAATATGAAAGATATTCGACTTATAATTACACCATTTAACATTTTAAAAGAAAGATTAAATATTAAAATTGTCCACAAATAACTATTTTGTAGCAAGCTCTTTCATTACTCAAATAAACAGCATCGAAGCAAGTATAGCTGCGGGCGACTTCCCCCTAAAGTCGCTCCCTCACCGTCCTGCCTACTTAAGGGTGTGAGAGGAAACAAAGCATGACCAGAAACTTCCATAACAATTATTATTTTATTATTATTCAAGCACACTAATCAACCACAAGTTAAACCACAAGAGGATGCCCTAGGAGTGATATAAAGAAAGCAATAAACCCTAAGTGAACAAACGCCAGTTATCAATTTAATTTAACCTAATCTATCTTAGACTATACATTCCCAATCCACTAATTTAGTATAGTGGCAAACTCCGTTCTTAAATCAAGTTGTGAAAATCAATTAAATCTCACCTTCGTAACGCCGCAACAGTTTCTCAGCTTCTTCTCTGTTACCATTACAAAACTCTGACTTTATATAGACAAACTAATCTCCATATCAGGGTTTCTTCTTGAGAGGGATGGTAGTGAATTAACGCGAATGCTAGCCCAAAGATTCCCCAAGATAATTAGTGTGAAGGTCGCGTAAAGATCCGTCACATAGTTTATCTATTTGATTGCGTAGTGACTACTTGAAATTTCGTAAAATCGCATTTAATTGGACTGGTTTAAAGACTGGTGGTATTTTTGATGCAACTGTTGCGTCTTATTTGACTTGAAACTGTTAAACTGAAACCCCAGAAAACGGTTGTGTTGCAGCTTGTTTTGGTATATCAAGGACAATTTGGTGTATTCATATGTGTGGAAAACTTGACAAATTCATGGTCAGACAATAAATTTCATTGGTTAAAATATAACATCAAAATAAAAGTTTTAACAAAAAAGGCATGTTTGAATACATCTGATAAATACATGAAGAAATACTCGACTTGAATTAGAGCATTTCTGGTTATTGTCGTGGCACGGATTGAAAAGGAAACATCTTGTTAATTAAAAGTCTACATTTCTTTAATTATTTAGAAATCACACCACCAACATAAAAAAGGACAGCACAAGCAAGGCAGCAACACCCATGATGGTTTACATGACGTTCACAAAAGTAGCCTTTGTTCGCTCTAGAGATTTTGTGTATTTATAGTCTTGGTCTACTGGAAACTATTAAAATCGTGGGATTCCCTTTAAAGGCTTCGCTGATTGGTCCAGATACGCGGGGGATGCAATATTGCATCATCCTGATGTAAAAACGCTTCAATTCAAATAAATTAATAGATAACTTAGCAAAGCTTTCAAGCGTTACAAATATTTTTTTAAAAGAGATAATACGACTTTAGCATTTGTAATTATTTATTATTGAGCCTACCTCAGAAAATTGTAACTAACTAGAAATTGTAATATTCTACAATCAACTATTAATGATGTTATTTGGAATCATGTTTTTCGTTGTGTGTGTGTAAAGCTTTAAATTCAACCAGAAAGGGAAATAAGCCTTTTGACGATAACATATTAATGACTGCGCATGTTTCATTGAAAAGGTATTTCACGATTAATCATTGCAAGATCAAATGCGTTAGATTTGGTTTTCAATTATGAGTGTAATCCGATTATTTCGCAATAATAAAATATCTGAATTATTGATACCTTACATAAAACATCTGAACCAACATTAATGCAATTTGCATATATGCAGTTGGTAACCAAAAAAATAGAAACACCTTAGATTTATAAAGAATCCTTTGTAAGGGGTTACATGTAAATACATGTAAAAACAAGGTTACATGTAATACAACTTAGATTCGTCTAGGAATCGATTCATATGAGTGCTGAATACGCACAAATGCTGAATAGTGTTTAGAGGAATATTGTATCATACTTCATGGAGATATTGAGAAAGTTCTGGGAAAGAGATGCCTGTGGAGAATATCGATTCCGTTCTGAACGCTCTAAAATAGATCACAACGGTTCAATTATATTGAGGTCGAGTTGAATGTGAGGGCCAAGGTAAATGCTTAACTTCATCCTCCTGTTTATCAAACTATAGTTGTACAAGTTCTGCTGCATGGATAGGTGCATTATCATCCGGTGAAATTTCATCTCCTGCAGGAAACAAAGTTTTCATGATAGGATGGACACGGTCTGCTAAAATTTCGCTATACTTCTCCTCAACGATCCTTCTTTTCAGGGTTACAATTGATGAAACGGTTGCCCGTATCATGACATATCTACCTCCATGCTTGGCCATTGGAAGGAGACAAACAGAATTATACGCTTGTGCAGGAGTCCTCCAAACGTGCCCCTGTCTTGTTGTAGGGAAAAGTGTGTGAAAGACGCGATTCTCTTCAGACCATATTACTTTCTTCCATTCATCAATCGACTAGGTTTTTTGAGTGTGATACCACTGTACACGACGTTTGGCATTACCTCTGTGATAAGTGGCTTAGGTAATCCAATTCAATACCCATAGGTCTTTTTCACTGAGCTTCTCTTTCCGTCCATTATTTTGCATTGCTGAGTTTGCATTGCTGCGTTGTGTGTATATCGTCATGACTTTAGACACCGTATCTCTAGGAATGCATAGAAGTTGGGATGTTTCGGTCTCACTTTCTTCAGCTAGACGGGTTCCAACAATTTGGCCTCTTTGACAATCAGAAATGTCAGACATTTCATGTTTTTGAAAAAAAAAAAACTTACAACACTGCAAAAAGACTACCACATACTACCAGAATATAAACATTTCTATTTATAAAAAAAACTGATTACTATTATTATTTTTTAATGCTTACGAAGTGCATACAAAAGTTTTACTCTTATTTATAGCTGTTTCCATTATTTTGATAACCTCTTGTATATTAGGAGTTATTATGAACTGTATTTCTTTACACACTAACTTTTTTATAAATGTAAGTACAAAAAAATAATTCTTGTGATATTTTAGAATGGAATAAGAACAAAATTAATTAGCCTTTAACACTTCAATTACATATTTAAAATTGTATTACTTATGTTAAGTGTGAATAATGTGTCACTGAAAAATACTCACCGTATAAAACGTTAAAATTCTTAATGCCATCCCAAATACTGTGAGAACAACTTGGCTGTAAAATTCCTCCATTCACGTAAAAGTCGAAGTGTCCAATTGGAAATGATAATCCAACTAGAATATAGAAGAAAATTATTTTGACCCACATTTCCTTATATTAAATTCATTTCTTTTTCATATAAGAGTATGTGAAAATAATAAAACTCATTTATAATTAAAAGTTAAAGGACAATAAAAATTTTTCGAAAGCAAAATAATTTGAACATTAAAAACACTGGAACACTAATAAAAACATTTACCTAAAAGAAAAAAGAAAATATTTTTTCCAGAAAAATTTCATTTTCCTTTTACTGAGTGAAAATATTTCCAATAAAAAAAAAGAGTTGCAAGTAAGTTAGAAGTACTTACTTTTGCATACTTTTTCATGCTTTTCATTATAACTTTAACGCAACTATCGGTTCTGATCAAGAGTTGAGAGGAAGTTTATTCCAACATTAGAAGCCTGCTCTGTTGTGGGTATGATGTACATTAAATCTGTTTAGGCTCAAAGTTTTCACGTTGGTCTCGTATTTAAGTTCGGAAAATGGCAAGTCAGCTCAGGTATCATCCTCGTCATTTGATCGTTGTTGAAATTTGCATAGCCCTTGGCCAATACCTCTAGTGTAGGTCCAAAATAGAGGTTGACAAACAATAAATTAATAAACCAATTTCATAGGACTCCAAGAGGACTAGTTTACTACTATGTATTGATAAAATAAAAAATTATAGGGAAACTTTCCTCTAACGATTTATTGAAAGTTTTTTAGCGCGTTTTTCCCGTAGTGGAACAAAAGCGCTATTAGGACGCAAATTTCGTCTTTGTCTTCGTTCCATATTTTGTCGTACCTTTTTCTCAGTCAATAAGCAACCAATTGACCTCTAGTTTTCGGCATTTGGTAGCATTTGTGCCCTAGATGAGCCGAATCATATTTACATTTTCCCATAGTTTTCCCGAATTTTCCTACAAATTTTCCTGAATTTTGCTAGTTTATAACAAAATTTTCTCAAATTATATTATTTGCAAAAAGTTTTTTTTTAAAAATCTACCTGCATAGAATAAATACATAGAAGCGAGTTTTATGCCTTGACAAGGAGTTAAGTCACCTTGTCCGGGCTTTTGCAGCTTCTGTAAAAAATAAAAAAAAAAATTTTTGCTTTTTATAGTGCTGATACAGATTTGTGTCATTATTTCTTTTCAGCTCAATAGTAGTACATTTAGAGGAGTGGTACAGTACACACTACTTTCTGTTAGTAAAAAGTTCATTATAGTTGCATTATTGTAAAATACAACATGTGAAAAACGCGCTAAAATTACTTGGCCATGCCAATGATTGATATCTTGTTGTGAATGAGTTGGGATCGTTGTGAGAATTTTTTTTTATAATTGAATCAGCTTATCTGGTGATTGATCCCAAATACAAACTAAATTTTTGTATCAGACTACCCTAAAATTGTGAATTTTACCCAAAATTGACACATTTTTTAAATGATTTTATTTTATAGGCCATCTTATTAGCTTTATAAAAGTACCAAGTTTATTATTTTCCGTTTGTCAGAACAAAGACTACAAGTGTTTTTGTTCAAGCAGCTACCATTACTTTAAGCAAGGTGTGTCATACTTAAAAACGCGTTTTACTCGAAATATGTTTTTTTGAAAATGCTCAAACGGGAACAGCGATAGCTAAAACAGTTTTGAAAATAATTAACTGAAATTTTTTGTGAGAAATGTTTTAACCTTCAGATTTAACCAAATGTTTTAACCTTCAACGAATTCAGAAGCAATGAGCGCCCGTAAAGAGCACATAAAAGAAGTCTAGAAGAGGATGTTCTGCAAACATTCTTATAGCTATTCTACAAAATACCAAAAAAGCGAGAAATAATGTGCGTGATTGATGTATTACTTACCAATGTTGTTTTTTCTAATGCCATCTGTCTGACGGTGTCAGATCGAGACCCACGAAATTCATCGCGGCAAAGGCCAGAGATTTATGCCCAACGTTAGGCGTATCTTTGAGCAACATACACGTAACAGCATGCTTTGGCTCGGTTCCACCCCAATTTTGAGGAAGAACACTCAGGGAAGACTCAAGAGAGGACTTACGGCTCGACGGCTATTTAGAGTACCCTATGCCGCAACAGCATTAAACATTTATAAACACCCTTGCATTCTCCGGGATTCGAACCCAGGTCCAACGGCGCAGCAATCAGTGTCACTAACCACTATACCGGGTGGGTTGCCTTATGAGTATCAAATGGTACAAGTAATAACAAAAGTAGAGATTTCTGCAACCCGGGTGATTGATGTCAAAAATACTAATTATGTTGAGATAATTATTGTTCCACAGACGAACCCTATCTAAAAGAATGTATAATGTCTCAGGTAAATTGTACATAGAAACTTATACTTAATTAAAATTAAAATATTACAGTTTTTTGATAACAAAAGTCTAAATCAAAGATGCCACATAACTTTCTTTAAATCTTTGAAAGAGTTATTTGCAATTACACTTCAAATTAAAAATACTGCACAAAATTATTCTTATTCTATCATTCCTATGCGTGATGGAAGTGCTAATCTTGCTAGTGAATCAGCATGTGCGTGGGTAAGATTAACACCTACGCAATATTTCTTCAGTATGCGAGTATTATATTTTTTGTTTATAGTATTGATTAAAATATTGATAATTTGTTTTCGTAAAATACCTTGATATATCTTGAAGTAACGGATACAGAAAGCTCAAGTAACGGGCGTGCTTTATGGTTTAATTTCTTATTTCATTGAGCAGCGAGCTACACTCTTCTTAGAAATCCAGGCAGCCTATTGAAACATCATGTTTAGAAGATTATGCTTCGGATGTCTAAACCAAGCAGAGCTCAGCAGATTGATTTTCAATAAACAGAACATCCAATGGGAAACAGAAATTTAAAGAATGTTGGGAGAACTCAATTAAGAAAATGAAAACTATATCAAATAAATCTCATTTAGAGGTTTTTGTAGAGAATGGAATTTCTTAATTCACATTGAAAAGTTCACACAAAATTTACTTCTCTATTATGTTTACAAGCGAAATGAAGGTCATTTTAAAATTGGGTACGAGGAGAGGCAACATAAAGTAGCTATATTCTCGAAAACATTTTAGTGTCTATGAATGAAGATTAATTAAGGTAAAAAATGATCCACTCCAATTAAGGTAAAAAAAATCACTCCAGTGGGTTGATGGTGGTTAAGGATTCGAAAAAATTAATACAAAGCACATTGGAACAAAAAAATTACTGGTTCTATAAATAATATTTTATACAATTCAAAATGCCTTTTTATTTATCTCTTTGTTGAGTAACAAATTATTTCTTTCTGCTTAAAAAAATGTGTATGATATTTATGTTCTAGAATGCAGTCCAATCATGATATCTTTTATTTTATTTTCTTTCTATACAACTCAATTCAAAGAATAATTGGATGATATACAATTATTAATTTAGGTACTTACGTATAATACCGTCGAGCAATTTCGTCAAATCAAAAGATGTTGCCAAATACCGCGATATGCAGCCAATAATGGAAACCGGTTCCGTTTATGTTCGCACTTACTGTAAAATCCGGCGTATATAACGCGCGCCTATACTTTCAAGTTGTATTTTTTTATTTTTAGGTATATATATAGCTGTATAACACTCACCTTTTTTTTCACGAAGGAACCTGAAATGTACGCGTTCAATGTTTTGAAGTCATTTATTCGAGGATTTTGAAGGAATTCTCAGGATTTTGAAAAAATAGTATAATTCTGGAATTACACAACCTTTAAGTTCATTCGGTATGCCATATCTTTTAAATAAACAGTATTCCGATCTATGCAAAAGTCTAATTTTTGTAATAATATATTCTTCTCTCTCTCTCTCTTTTGAACCTATAATTTTCTTAGCCAGCGTATATAACGCGTACACCTGTAATTTCGATCATTTTTTTGTGTGTGTGTTAAGAGTGCGCGTTTTTAACCTGATTTTACGAAAATAATATTAATGATGACAATCTTTCGCAACACTTTTTTAATTGGTGACGACTTTTGCTTTGGCGAGATTGGACCGGGACGATATTTCTTACTATCTTAATTTATTGCACATTTTATCAATTACTTCATGAAATAGCTAGGTATTTTAAGAAATTTGAGCCGTTTTCCTTGAAAGTGGTGTAATCAAATTTTATATTATACTAGCTAAAGAGTACCCGTTCTTCTTAAATTTTTAAAAAAAATAAAATTAAGCTTTTTTTTTGCAAACATGATATATTTTAAAGAGGATTAAGCCATTGCAAGGCAGTGTATCCAAAGGTTAAAAAATTTTTTTTATGAGTGTACACAATTAAATTTTGCTTAGCAGTAAAGAAAGATTTCATAAAAACATATATTTGAATGTTAATGTTTGAAGAGAGAAAATTAATATGCTAAAAAGGTAAATATGAATGAAAATATATAAATAAAAACGATGACAGAAAAGTAATAATAGTAGTATATTTCTGCTATGGGAACTATGAGTAAAAAAACATGAAGTATATAAACCAGAAGAAAAAATTAATTATGATAAACCATTTCACTAAAATGCTATCATAAATTAAATATTAGGAAGCCTTCAACTGGAAAAAAATTAAATTAGTATAAACTAAAATTAAAAAATACCTAAAATAAGCCTATATTGTAATAAACTATTAAATTAAATTCACTGTAGCAATAAGTTACATGAGGAATGGATGTAATACAATAGTGAAAAAATTAAATTAGAACGAAAATAACAAACAAAAAACTACCTAAATAGATTAAAAAGACCTACATTGAAAATAACAATTATGAACCCAATGAGAGAAATAATAAACCTTGTTGATAAAAAAACTTAATTTTTTAAACAATACTTTTTTGCAATATTTCGATTAAAAATATTTGTTATTCAGTCGCAAAGAACAAATGAGAAAATACAATGATAAATAATTAGTGATCATTGAAATATATCGTATATGGACAGGATGATTTGTATAAACTATATGATCTTCATAAAACTAAATGAGGAAAGCAAAGTTAAACCGTGATGCCATGAGAAGTAAAATAGTAAAATCGCATCAGCATTGATTTTTCAAAAAATCCAAAGAGAAATATGAGAAAATTGTATCAAATGCATCTTTTTTCCACAACCATTTTTGGATCACAAATGGTATAAATAAGTTTATATATTTGAAGATTGTCCGAAGCAAAATTAAGCCATGATGCCATGTGAAAAAACATCTGATCAACATTGATCAGCATCTGAGCCGTTTTCCTATAATGATGCAAATATGGTTTTTGCTGATGAAGGAAGAAAAGCAATAATCTTTTTTTTCACCCAAAGAAAATATCATAGAAATGTATACATATGTTACAAATAAATACAATGCATATGTATAAAATCTTTAAAAATCTATATGAAGAACAGATTGTCAGAAAGAAAATTAAACCATAATGCCACACAACAAAAAATTGCATAACTTTGAATTTTTAAGTGCAAAAGAAAATTACTTTGTTGTGCATTCAATCACATCAATAGTTTCCGTGAAGATCTTCTTGATGAATAAAGTTAACTATTTTTCCATGAGATCAAAAGATGATTATTTAGCGGTTATAAAAACTATGAGGCCCAAAAAACCAACATGTAGAAAATATAACAAAATCTATTTTATAAAAAAATGACAAAAATTGGAAGTAGATTTTTCAAATATTGCCAATCGGCTTATAGCAATTAATTTAATTTAGTACTATTTTTTTTTGTTATACCTAGCTAGAATTTTCTACTTTATTATTATAATAAGCGAGATTTAGAATTTGCCGATGAACAAAGAAAAGCAATAAAGGTTTTTCTGAGATATTTAGGGTTTTGTATTTGAATGGTTTGAAAAATATTGGTATATGTTAATACGCTCATTTTATACACACACTGGTGTAAGAAATTAAGAGAATTTGCATATTTTATTGAATTGCATGAAAAGAACTGAACTGAATGAAAAACTACTGCTTCTAGATAAAAATGCAAATCTTGTACGGTAAATACTTAATCGTATACGTGTGTGTAGGTGGAGCCAGTAGAAAAACAGGCTTTATAAGCGCGTGTAAGTTAAGACGTATTTTGTTCGCTACCACTCCTCGGCAAATTTCTTTGTGTTATTTTAGAGCAATCGGTTCAATTCAAATTGTAATAGTAAAAATGAGTAACCACCAACGTTTAGATGATGGAATGAGGTGGCGAATATTTGGGAGGCTAGAAGCAGGCCAATGTCAAGCCCAGCTTTCTAGAGATTTCAATTTAACGCCCAGCATCATGTGTAACTTATGGAAACAGTTCCAGGATACTGGAACCATCAGGAGAAAGCATGGGCAAGGCCACGACAGCCAAAGAAGATCGCCAATTGTCGATTATAGCGAGGCGTAACAGAGGGGCTACAGCTTCTCAGCTCTCTCGTTACTTAGATGCAGTCACAGGAACCCGTGTATCAAGGGTGACTTTCAAAAAGACTTCATGAGAGAAGGTTGTTTGCCAGAAGACCTACTGTTTGCGTCCCGCTCGCGTCTACGAACAGGAGAGTCCGTTTAGCATGGTGCATACAACATAGAGATTGAAGTATGGATCAATGGGTGACCGTTCTGTTCACCGATAAGTCCTATTTCAGCCTTAACACAGATTCGCGCCGTACGTTCATATGAAGAAAACAAGGGACTTACTATCTACCCTCCAATGTCCAAGAAATCGACAATTATGGTGGAGGAAGTTTAATGGTCTAGGCAGGCATCATGTTGTTTGGCCATGTCTTTGAAAGAGGCGCTGTGACTGGTGTGAAGTATAGGGATGAGGTCTTGGAGCCCTATGTTCGCCTTTTCGGGCGTGTATGTGGCCCCGAGTTCATTTTAATGGACGACAACGCGAGGCCACATAGAACTCTTCTGGTCGACGAATAGACAGTGAGGATATTCGCCATATGGATTGGCCAGCAAGGTCTCTAGAACTCAACCCTATAGAGTATGTCTGGGACGCTCTGGGGAGGGCAATTGCAACTTGCAATCCCCCTCCGAGAATCATCCAGAAAATGAAAACAGCGTTGCTGAACGAGAGGGACCAATTGCCACAAGAACTGATAAACTGCCTTATTTTAAGTATGGCATCACGCTGCGAGGCCTGTATAGCTGTAAGAGGGGGCCATATCCCCTATTAACCCATTTCTTTTGTTTGTTCTGAAACCGTTGTTTTATACCTTCCAACTTCAACGAGTGTTACGCTCGATCATACATGTGTATTGCAAATTTGAATGGTTATTTGTCTTGTATTGTATCAATGTATGTACATATCAAGTTTCATTAAAATCCGTTCAGTAGTTCTAGAGATAATAGATCAAGTCTGAAAATTATCTTAATTTCTTACACAAGTGTATTTTTTAATTATTAAATTGATTTAATTTTATAACGTGAACATTTTTAAAGTATTAGTTTGAAGAAACTTTTTTCTTTTGATGATCTCAAATTAACTTACACCACTTTCAAAATCAACAAAATATGAATATATTTTGATGAAATATAAAATACAGGATATTTTTTTCTTATGAATCAAACTATTTTTTTTCTGTGTGTGAAATTTTGAATAAATATGCCAAGAAAATGAAAAGGCTTTTTGTTAATTTTTTTTTAGGTAATGCTATTTAAATTATATTAATTGCAGCTTCATATTAATATATTCCATTTTCAATTTTTGTCATTATTCACCAAAATTCCAGTGAACGAACGATTTTTGTAGTCATTTAAACAGTGTTGCCACACATATAAGAATGAAGTAGAGAAATTATGAAGTATAATTTTTAAACTAAGTGGACTTGCGGAAAGTGGACTCTAAAAAAGTAGTTATATACTTGTAATTTCGTTAGGAACGTAAATTTATATTGACAAAATGGTGAATTTTTGGGAAAAATTGAAAAATATACATAAAAAATCTCATGGCAGATTATATTCAATCTTACCATTAATTAACTTTTTGTAAAACATGGACTTACACCACTTTTAAAGAAAAATAACTGAATTAAAATTTTAGTGATTTATATTTATTTATAGTTAGAACTTACGATAAGGTAATCCTTTTCCTCCATTGGTGTGAATCGCATCTACTATCTCGGCATCGCTGGCATCCAATCTTTGATCTATTGGAACATCTTTGGTGTACGTGACTCCGGCAGGATCTAATGCTTTAATAAAAATAGCATTAAAGAAATTATTACAAATCTGAGTTCTTAGGCAATTATATAATTTCTTTAAGATGTCTTAATAAAACAAGAAACCTCTTTGAAGCTACAATTTTTTACTTCCTTTATGAGAATAAAATAATTGTATAAATAAAGTCAAGTGTACCTAGAAACTTGATGCCTTAGATTGATTTAGAGTACAAAAATAAATACGTGCAAAGAATATAAGTAATTCTTTGAAGATTACCTTTCTTTGATCAATCATTTACAGTGAAATACGTTTAACACGAGAACGCTTAAGACGAAATATTGGTTAACACGAAATAATACCATAGTTTCGACAAACTACTATATATTTTCATGCATTTTTTTCTCTTAACAAGAAACGAAAATCGCTTTATACGGAAAGGTTTTCCTTCAGCGAATGAACAAAATACGGCGAGGGGAGATTTAAGAGGGGTGTGAAATGAAAGAGAGGTGGTTTCACATGTTTCATAGGCTAACTTGGCTTTGAAATACCCTCGGAATAGCCAATGACACGAGCCAGTTTTGGTTACCTAAGCTACTTTCACCATCCCCCTCCCCTCACAAACGTCACAAAATATCACCTCATCTATCATCAGTTGGCTTTGGAATTCAGTATACTACAGTTTGAGTAAAAATAAGTTCGGTTGGGGGTCTTTTCTTTTTTCTTCTATTTTAGAAGAATTTTTTTTAACAAGCACAATGGCAAAGTTCTCAGGGGGAAAGCAAACTACTATTTTGCTTAAAATGAAGAGGGAGCTTCTAAAGGCTGTGATCCAAAACAGAAGACGAAAACGGAAATCTTTAAAGATTTTGGTATTGCTAGATTTTGTATAAATTTCATTAAGTTCTTTTGAATGTTTTTGTTCTATTAATTTTTTAAATACATGCATTTATACATTTCTAAGTAAGTCAAATGTACTATAAAAAAACTTGGTTTTGTTGAATATATACACTTTTTTGGTACTATCCTTAATACGAAAAAATATTTCAGTCCCCAGCAGTTTCGTGTTAAACGATTTTAAATCAAGAGGAATGCTATCAACGGCTGCAATGAGCATTTTGTGATGAATCTTCATGTCGTGCTACTGTATCCAGATGGTTTAAAGAATTCTGCAGCGATCGCAGTTCTCTTCAGGATGAAGAACACACAGGAAGGCCACGCGCGGTCGGCAGTAATCCCAGGTTATGTGTCTACCATACGAAAAGTGTTAATGGATGATAATCGTTCTGTTCCTACCAAATGATACAGAAGGAACTTAACATTGGATCCGAAGCCATACATAAATTATTCATGAATAATTAAGTATGAAAAAAGTAATTTGCCATTGGGTTCCCCGTAATCTAACTGAGCACCAAAAAGAGGAGCGTAACAGAATCACTAACGAAACCCTTAAATTGCTAAATAATGGTGGCCATCGAATCATTTCCAAAATTGAAACGGGTGATGAAACGCGTACATACCGTTTTTTGACGTTCCAATATTTCAAGAAGGCAAAGTATGGGTCTTTGAAGATGATCCCACGCCAACAATGGTGAAAAGACAACGAGCAATGAAAAAAGTAATGTATGCCGTTTTCTTCAGAAATACGGGATTGATCAAAGCCATGAAGTTGGAAGGACAGAAGATAGTAAAAGTAAACTGGTATACCACTAAATGTCTTCCAGAAATTCTCCAAGAAGTTAATGCTAGGGGACTACTGCTTCACCATGTCAATGCATCTTTCATATAGCCGGATTAAAAGTTGAATTTCTTGAAAACAAATTAAATTGATAGAACATCCACCTTATTCTCCGGATATAGTTATGTTATACTATTGGTTATCTTTTAATCTAAAAAAAAACTTACGTAGACGTCGTTTAAATTCAGAAGATTGATACAGCTATAAATGCATTTTTTTCATCAATTCCAAGAAAAGAATGGTTTGAGGCATTTAATCTGTAGGAAACTCGCCTACAAAAACGCATTGATGCTAGAGGAGATTACTTTGAGTACTCCTGGAATTTTGTAAGTATAACTTTAAAAACCTAGGAATATCTCAAAAATTTCAAAGTTACCCTTGTACATTGTTGGCCACCGTAAATGCAACACCCTGAAGGAAGCACGCAAATAACATGAAATTTACAACATGCATTAGCGGAGGTGAGATATGCAAATGATTAGAATTTCAGCGCAGACGCACATCACGCATGCCTGTGACGCCACCTCAAAGCGCTCTTTAAGGCTTGGAGATTTCGACGATTTCAAGTTCGGCAATTGTGTTTTTCTTGTGGTTTTTTCAAAAAAACGATCAGTTATGTCTCGTAGAAAACAGCGATCAACTTTTGATCAAGTATCCAAGTTCGACAGAGGAAGGATAGAGAGTGGCCTACCGAGATTGTGAATTATCTTTCAGGGAAATCGGTAGTCGTGTTGGACGAAACCAAACAACTGTAATGCGTATATGTGACCGTTGGATGCAGGAGGGTACGACGGACCGACGTGGTCGATCGCATCCACCTCAGTGCACCACTTCACGTGAGGACAGGCAAAATGTGCGCATGGCAGTGACGGATCGCTCAGTCACATCACGAACCATAGCACAGCACATTGAGTCTGTAATGCATCATTCAGTGTCTGCGCGTACCATTCGACGCCGTTTACAGCAAAGTGGTCTGTCCGCAAGACGTCCATTGCTTGGTCTAACCTTGACGCAGAACCACAGACGTCTCCGCCGCCAATGGTGCGATGAAAGAAGGATGTGGGTGGCAGAATGGAATGAAGTTGTCTTTACTGACAAGTCACGCATCTGTCTGCAACACCACGATGGTCGGATTCGAGTCTGGAGACACCGTGGTGAGAGGATGCTGAACAGCTGCGTTATGCACCGCTACACTGGTCCTGCACCGGGTATTATGGTATGGGGCGGTATTGGATATCACTCTCGCACTCCTCTAGTACGCATTGCCGGTACTTTAAACAGCCAGCGCTACATCTCCGAGGTGTTGGAGCCAGTTGTCCTTCCTTACCTTCAGGGCTTGGCCACAGCCATATTTCAACAGGATAATGCGCGACCACACGTGGCACGCATTGTCCAAAGGTTCTTCGTCAATCACCAGATTGAATTGTTTCCCTGGCCGGCTCGCTCTCCGGATCTTTCGCCGATAGAAAACATGTGGTCCATGGTTGCTGAACGATTGACCCAGATTACACCACCAGCTGCCACACCAGATCAACTTTGGCAACGTGTGGAAGCTGCTTGGTCTGCTGTACCCCAAGAACACATCCCAAGTCTCTTTGAATCAATGCCGAGGCGTGTGGCAGCAGTGATCTCCAATAATGGCGGCTGCTCTGGCTACTGATTCTGGCAGGAACCACACTTCAAAGAAGTCTATAAATTTAATCATTTGATACTTGGTCAACATGTTATCTACAAAATAAATTTTGTTATGCTATCTCGGTGTTGTGTTTCTTGGTGTTGCATTTATGGTGGCCAGCAGTGTAGAAGGTAGAAATAACTGTTGACAGATTTAAGTGCTTCTCTAATGCTATCTCACTTTTAAAATAAGTTAAGAGCACTCAAACACTTAATCTTTCGAGAACTTCAAATTTAAAATCTCTTAAAACATTTTGAGAATCAAGTGAAATTTCAGCAGTAGATCTTTAAAGTAGTTTTTTTTTCAGTAGTAGATTAAAAAAAATAGACATTTGTGACAATTTAATGAAAAATATAAACTAATGATTAAAATTCTAGCTAACGTATTTTAAAAGGAAAATGTCTGTTGTCAAAATAAACAGTAAATACGTTATAAAACAAAATACAATGAGCTAAAAATAATTAATTTTATTTTTGTACTTTAAAGAAGTTGACACATAAATAAAACAATCAAATAAAATGCCGAAGCTCACAATTTTAATTTTTTTTATTTTGCTATGTGTGTTGCTATGTTTTATTGAAGATAAAAAATATCATTGAGATTTAAAAAAACTAAAGAATATTATTGAAATTTTGGAAATTAAGGAAGATATATACTGCAGTATTATAAAAAACTATATTGACTGAGACAGCTTTACGAATTGTATAAGTTGGTTTTAATCAACTTTAAGGCTAGCCATCCTTTTTCATTTTTGTTTATAAAACTTAGCGAGATTCTTTGAAAAATAATGCATAAAAATTATAAAACCATTATAAATAAAAAGGTAACTTAACTAAAGATGCATTCAAAAATGATTTGATCATGATGAATCAAAGAACAATGCATTATCTTTTAACTGTATTATAATATCTAGAAAATTTGCATGATAATTGTTATTATTAATTTTAATCAGCTTTTGGTAGTCTGGATAAAAATGATTAGGTTTTTAAATTCTTAAAATGAGAAAATAAATCAAATCTGTTTCATAAATACCTGTTATTCTCTTAACTTTGAATATCTGCCCAACCATTCCAGCCACATGAGTTCCAAGACTATGACCAATTAAGTACACATCTTCATTTTTAAGCCCTGTTTTAGCCTGTTAAGAAATTAAGAATTTTAGAATATTATAATTTTTCAGCATTTACTTTCTGATACTGTATGTACTTTTAAATTTTTGTGAATATAAAGTCAATGCAAAAATTTTCGCAAAGGGAGTGAAATGCTTACAGAGTTAAATGTAAAATTCCATAAATATAAAATCGTTAAATATCATATTTAACTTTATAAACTCAGCAATCTTATCTCAGTTTTTTCATGTATTAATATAGCCACACCAATAATTATGTTAGCATTTGTTCACCATAAGAAAATACAATAACAAACTCAGAAATATTGTAATAGTAGCTTTTGGTGTGATACTGTAAATTTAAGAAATTCACACAACAATATAGAGAGCACAAATTTTTATTACTGATTTCTCAAGGAACTCCTCTTAAATAAGTTAGAGTGGTAACGTTGACTTTGTAAAAATCATTACCAATCACTATTATTAGCAAAATTATCTTATTTTCTGTATTATGTTTACATTGAAACATTAATTTAAATGTTTGAAGTTAAAAATTAATACATACAATATTAATGAAAGGATTATTATTATTTTTTTATTGAAAACAATAATAAAATCCCCGTGCAGCACAAAGTATCATACGGGCGAGGTAAGTATTAATCACACATAACTACAAATTAGGATTACAAATATTTATTAGAAATTCACAGAAATTTCCAAAAGCATTCTGGTGGAAAGTAGTTGGTGAAGATTAGGGGGCCAACTTACGTTAAGTCCCTTGAAAGCCAGTCTTAGGATGTTTTGTTGTTTATCAAAATTGGAACACTGAAGAAGCACCTGTTCCATATCCCCTTACCACCAATATCACAATCACTGGAAGAGGACGGAACTAAATTAAATTTGTTCAAGTAGCTTTTAAAGACGCCATGATCAGTTAGGAATTGAGTTATTTTGTAATTAGTATAAAAAGGATGGCAGGCCAGTCTCTTATTAATGGTAGGAAAAAATTTCTTTGTTAAGCTCCCTTTATTTGAAATGAGATATTCTTGGTTCCAAGACACCATTCTTTCTTTCATAAACTTCTTATAAAATGATTTAGGAATATTAACGGCAATGTCAATTTTGCGCTTGGTTGCAGCCTTTGCAAGTCAATCGGCCCGCTCATTTCCAAGAACGCCCGTGTGTCCGCGAACAAATACAGATGAAAGGATTATAAGCGGATGATTTAAGAAATATATTGACGTAATATCATAAAATATTTAAATAAATCAGAAAAGATAAAAATGCTGTTAAAGCATCAAAAAGTATATATATATTTTACAATTAAAAAAAATTAAATATTATACTACTAAAAGGAGATCAAAACCAAATTGTGTTTTGTACAGAATCGATGCCGTTGTAAAGCTATTGTAACAGTTATGGGTTCTACCATTTTGAGATCATAGACATGCAGCCTATTGTGTGATACTACACTCTTCCCCCTTCAAGATACGGCCTTTGTTCTATATTATTTTATTTCACATCATTTATCTAAATAGATAAACGCAGCTTGAACACCTGAAGATAAACCTTTTCAGTGTAATTCGTTTGCGACCCTTCGTAAGGAAGTTATGTAAAAAAAATTTTAAAAAGTTTAGTGGTTAATTTCAATTTAAATAATGTAATAAGATAGTTTAATACATTAAGAAGAATTATGTAATTAGTAAGAGCAATTTTTAAATCATCATAATTAAACAAGCATATGAAAATTGTACATATGCGCACATCTGTCACATGAAATATTTACTGCACTTGATTAATAGTTTGTTTTCTGTAGAATTAAGTAGATATATTGAATAATTTCCGTTACGGATCAACTAATTTAAGTAACAGTACAAACAGATAACAACGTATAACAAATAACAGCATGCCTCATGAAATCCAGAATAATTTTTACTAGGAAAATAAGTCTCTTTATTGACTGAGGAAGTTTTTAAAATCTGAATTTCTTTTAAGAAATACAAAATTTTTAATTTACGCAACTCTTATTAGACCAGTTCTGAGACGTACGCATCTTGGACAATAACAAAACGGGAAGAAAATCGAATGGCTTCTTTTGAGAGTACAATACTTCAAAGTATACTTGGAGGTGCAAACGAAAACAATAGCTGGAAAAGAAGATGCAATCTTGAATTATATAGAGTTTATAAACTAACTGACGTCATTAAATGCATAAAAATAAATAGAATGAATTGGATGGCCCATATAATTCGAATGCCAGATGATAATGTTGTCAAAAATGTATTGCAGTTCAAAGTCCCTGGGATTCGGAAGCGTGGAAGACCAAGGTTGAAATGGGTAGACTCGGTGGAATCAAACTTTGGGATTATAAATGACAAACTTGGAGAATAAATGTAAACATGTATTATGGAGAAATCTTCAAAAAAAAGCATTGGTCCACAAGGGTCTGTCTTGCCAGATATGATGATAATAAAAGCATTGCACACACAGATTTTGTACATTTTCATAGGTGTATGTTTATTGTAAAGCCAATTGGGTAATGACACCAGCTTAGTAGTCAGACATGTACGAGTCAAAACGTAATTCCAGCCTTGATTTCATCAGAGATCTCCATTTTTAATAAGATGGGCCATGGAAGGAGAGTTTAAATTGAACTAAATTCTAAATTAAAAATGTAGAATTTCTCTAATGTAATGAAGAAATGAGAAGTACTCGCTGGAGATATTGTGTTCATCGTTTCGCAACTCAAAATTATAATGTCTACTATATATAAAAAAAAAAAAAAAAAAAAAAAATAAAATATATAAAAAAAATAAATAAAAAATACTAAATAGTTTTTATTTTTTTTTTTTTTTTTTTTTTTTTTTTTTTTTTTATATATATATATCAATAGTTTTTATGAAGTCCTGAAACATCGTTGATTTCAACTAGTCATTAAAATACCAGCATATAAAGCATTCGAATTTGAAAATGGCATTATAGAAGCAAACCAAAGTGTCAGAGAAAAGGAAAAATAAATAAACAGTACGATTCGATTTTTTTATGGAAATATCACCATCCAATTAAGCTTGCCATGTGACCATTACTAAGATATATAAATTAATAAAAGTTCATAATATACACAGACTCAGAAGAATTTATTTCTTCAGGAGATCAGCATTTAAATGGATAGTATTCACCACACGTGATTAATATGTATAATTGAAATATATATTCTTACAACTTCTTCAAAAGTACTTGGCAATCACTACAGAAATATTCTAAAGGGGGCTTAAAAACTGCTTAATATATAATTTCTTTTAGTTGTATATTATAGTGGTGTATAAATGACTGGAAAAAAACATAAGTTTCATGGGTATTTTGAGAGAATTCTGATGAATTCTTGATAATTATAGGTTAAAATTGTTAGAATAGAATTTAATTTAGCAGCATTTATGTTGTTATAAACAAAAGTAGATGAATTCATAAAAAAGTGATTATGAAGACTCTGAAAGTCCTTATGTATATATAAAGTATATATATAAAAATGATACGAATAAAACACAAAATATAAGAATAGTTAGAATACATGTCGAAAATGTTTTTATTAGTAATATGTCAATTATTACTATTTTTTCTGACATATTGAATATATTTCTCAAAAGATTTTAAGTTGTTTTCCAAATCATGTTTTACTGAAAAATCAGTTTGCATTAACGAATTATACATCAAGGTAATATCGGGACACTATTCGACAAGACTTCCATAAACACGCCAAAAAAGAAGCCAATTATTGTTCAACAGTGAATTTCGGGTAAAATACTTTCAATAAATATTTCTTTGAAAGTAAGCATTGTTAGGGAGCAAATATTATCACCTGTGCTTTGGTATAATGTTTCTCCTTCTTCTAAGCAAAATATCTAGAAAATTATCTTATGCAGAGATCTTCACATGCATGACTTGGGATAGGTCTTTTCGATACGAAATTTTCAGATTTAGGTTAATCTCAGACTTCGAAACATACTACGAGACATGTTAAGACATCTTCTAGTTATAACTAACAATATTTTGGGTTCCAACTACCGAAAATCAGCAAGCATTAAAAGAAATTCTTCACAAACGGTGGGTCGGAACACATATTTCAGTTTAATACGACTGTTACATTGTCTAATCATAAAAAAACATAGCCCTTATTTTCATTTTTTTTAATAATGAGCATAAGAAAAAAGATTGTACCTAAACTCTTATAAGTTTCTATTTCATATATATTTTAAGATAGTTAAATTGTTAAAAAACAAACTAAACAGATCTGAGGAAAATAAATTGTTTACGAATAAGTATTACAGTCACAGAAAAAGAAATTAAGGTCATATTAGCTAAAAGTTAATGAGCAAAATGAAAATTAGAAATACCTATCTTCCACTTTTTTAAATTCTATTTCTCGTATAGGATTCAATTACGTGATCAAAATATTATTGTTCTATACATTATAAATTGTTCTTTGAATCAACTGTTTCTTGTACATTAATGTCAAGCGTATTTTTAATTTAATGTGCTAAAATTGGACAATACAAAAATTTTTTTACTTCAAAGTTTAAAAGAATAGGTTTGATAAACAAGTAGTCCTTAAAACCATTTAAGCTTAAATTATGTATAAAGGTGTTTTAAATTAAAGTCATATTCTGTGTAACATTAAAAGTAAGAACAGTCTAAACCTCTTCCTAACTCAATTTATCACGAAGTTGTGATAAAAAGATGAATTTTTTCTCAACTCCCACTATTAGTTCACTTTCTCCCTATTTATATATATATATATGTTACCGGCAAAGTATGAAATCCAGCATTCTATACAATGCCTAAATCTAGCCGGCAATGTATGAAATGATTCCTATTTCACACATTGCCTAGGTATTCTATAGAATGTCTAATGAGAAACCGGCAAAGTATGAAATACATCTCAGATTCGTTTCGAATATTGCAATTTGGCAAGCCATAAAACTTTTAACACGTATCTCAGGCTCAAAATTTGTTAGTTGTTCATTTCTGTTTGTTCCGAAATGTCAAAATACTCAATTTTACTTAAACTTCTTCAACAAAAAATTGGTTTTTTCCTGTGCTGCCTGAAAATGGAGGAGCAAGCTATAGTGTTGGTGAAGGTGTCATGGTCTAAAGCAGGGGTCGGCAGCCTATGTCACATGTGACACGCGCTACAATTTTTAGAGGCACTTTGCACTACTCAAAAAAATTTGTAAATTTTTCAATTGTTTCAAAAATACTCTACTGTGTGGTTCGCTGAATCATATTGGTAGATTGGTTTGACACGCTACAGCTAAAAGGTTTCCGACCCATGGTCCACAGACATGAAACAACTATTCGACGGCTAGTTGCCCAAAATTCGAGTTGATGCTGCCAAAAAAAAAGTTTTTTTTCTTAACTGAAATTACTTACTAGAAGTTGATAACTGATATACAAAATGCTAAAATGACTACTAAGAAGGAACCCAGGGACTATTGGTTGCTGAATAGCTATGATGTGATGTTTGTAGAAAATAAAAGTAAGCTCATTTAACCTGTTAAAGAAGGCGTCAGTACCATAGAACAGCGTTCTACAACCCCTGGTCAGAGACCTTGCAGTGAAAAAACGAAGGTGTACTATGGTACAGCGAAAAGTAAGTGATTATTTTCCACAATGAAGGTAAAATTGCGACATTTTGCTTGGCCGCGGTAGCCAAGTGGTCAAGGTATCGGACTCGTGGCTGGCGTGCCATGGGTTCGAGCCCAGTATCACTGAAGATCCACCGTGTAAGGGAACGATGCACGTTAAATCTGTCGAGAGCTCAGAAGTACTCCCTTTGGTGTGGTAGTTAGGAGAGGGGATGCCAGCTCAGGTGCCGTCCTCGTCACTTGACCATGGTTCAAAATTACGAGGTCCGTCGCCAAAAGCCCTCGTACAGCTGAACAGTGCGACATTAATATTCACTCACTCACGCGACATTTTGCACCTATTTTGCTTTTACTTCAAGCACGTTTCCGCATGTAATGATTTTCAATATTCGTACAGTATCCGGTTTCATATACTGCATGGATCGCTTTCGGTTCTCCGTTATCCAAACAACCCCGTATCCGAACGGAGTCCGGTCCCAATTGATTCGAAAAAACGACGTTCTACTGCAAATTATATAATCAAAACAATTTAAAATATAAATAATCAACGTCACACTCTCAGCGGGCCACTGTAAAATTATCAAACGTTGACCAGTCCCGAAGATAAAAATGTTGGAAAGAACTCCTATGCAGTATATATTACGTCACGGATTCCTTTTTCCCCAATGGGGCTACAGATTGGTGTTATTACCATTTTCAGACCTAGTACATTCCCCAGGGGCAGCTATCCCTTTTTTGTGCGGCACCATGTAAGCGATACCAATTGCCGCCGGTAATTTTGACACCCAGTTTTCTTCTCAGAAGGAGGTACCTGACCTGCGACGATGTGAACTTGTTCTAGGAATTTAATTTGTCATGAGCAAAATTAAATTCCGAATTCTGGGGATGTGATAGAATTCTGAAAGAACTTTCAACCAAATACAAAAATGTTACACGTTATGATATTGAACTTGTACATCCACCTTTGTTAGCCTTGCTAGAAATTATTTAAAAAAAGGTATTGTAGTAAAAACTATTGTAGTAAAGTACTTTTTCGAATGCCAATATATCGGCACTTGTAATGAGTGGGATATAGGATGGTTTCTATCGACGCTTAGAACTTCTGAAGAAATTTGAATACAAGTATATGGAAATCACAATTTAGCAATAATTTTTTTAATAGAAGTCTCATTATTTTGTCAGAATAACATTTGAACTTCTAGAAATATAAGTCATTGATATAATATCCTAATCATGAACTTTTTTCATACTTTGCCTAAATAGATTTAGGTATTGTATAGAATGCCTAGGCATTCTATACAATGCCTAGGCAAAGTATGTAATAAAACTCATATTTTATACTTTGCCTGAAATCGCCCGGCATTGTATAGAATGCCTAGGCATTGTATAGAATGCCGGCATTTCATACTTTACCGCGGTAATATATATATATATATATAGTTGAGAGAGAGAGAAATTTTCAATCGTTAATAAAATACTTTCTATGTATCCATCAAGTTCAAATACATTTTTTTAAACTTGTAGTGGATGGCATTTGATGTTAATACAGTTTTTTCAAATATTAATTCATTAATTAAATTAAAAAGGAATAAATAGTAGCACACACACAAAATGCTTTAAGACTAAGATAACATTACTGGAAATTTAAAATATGGAAAATTGATCAAAATATTATAAATCCTGTTTTGCTCTTTTTTAATTATTATTTTGTTATATATTTTTTATTTTTGTCACTAACATTAACTTAAATAAATTTAAGAAACACTCCTTCACAATTTTTGAATCATAAACAGTTTCATCTGATTACCAATAATATAACAAACTTCTTAGGGTATCTTTATTACTACTGTAACATTACCACTGACAAAGCAGTTTGTTGCTGTGGCAAATAATATTTAATAAAGCTTATCTATATAGATATATATATATATATATATATATATATCACCTCTTGAAAGAGGAAAAGTGTCACTGAATGATTCCTGTTTGTTGGTATTTTTTAAATGTAGCACTTTTGTGATAAATCAAACAAGTACTAATCCATATTTCTTTTTCACTACAAAACAGTCAGCCTCCGAATCGTTCAAATGTTTTTCGCTTGTAAGGTATGAAAGATTATTCAAAATTCGTTCCACCCATAAAATTGTCGCTACTCCACTGTTGTCTGTCATCACTAATCGTATCCGTCACAAATAGTAAAATAATATCAATTCGCAGGCGTACGACATCGACAGCGAAAAAACAAAATCGATATATTTGATTTCTTGTCAAAGAATTCCCCACCAAATTTTTAATACATTATCTTAAATAAAAGAATTTCTTAGAGCAATGGGTCATGACCGGGCCACTTAATAAGGCTCAATGAGCCGCAGGTTGAGTATTCCCAGCCCACAGGGCAGACAATAGGAGTCTATGTTCGCGCTACCATCGACCTATCAGAGAGCAAATTCTAAGCTCTCACCCATGCTAAAAAAATTTCATCTCTACAGCAATCAAATGAAGAATCATTGCCACGCCTCCTGGATGCCATCGTCTCAGCCAATAGCCATGATTCCTGTTAGAGGAAAGAAAAACACCACCATCGCCATGCCCAACATCAAAGCCAACCAGGATATGGGACTGAGGACTGTTTCACAGTCCAGATGCCCACATTATAACACCCATTCATTACTACAGATTGAGTATCGCTGTTTTATATCTGCATTAAAATGTGGATAACTTTAGTACCACTTAATTTGCATTCTAAGTGTCCATGTTTAGGAAGTTCCTTTTTGGAACTTTAGGAGTGTTGTCAATGATTATTATTGTTGCAAAGCTTGTATTCTCTAGATCTTTTCAAGTGATATTTTTTCTTTTACAGTTATATTTGTAAAGCTCTTAGCATGTAATAAAAAGTTGTTACCTTCAATTCGAATCAATGAATATCTGGAATTAAGATTGATTTCCGTAGTCCTTATTTAGAAACTTCATAAAAAATCTTTACAAGCACTATACTGGAGATTACTAAATGCTTCTGATGCCTGCACGTCGCGATGTCTTGTTTTATAATCCGTTGTGCTGTGTCATCTTTTCCACGTTTCTCAACAGTTGATATAAGATATGGTCTCTGTTTTTGATTGGGCCATGGTGGTTAATCCAACATGTATTTTCATGTATTATTTTTTCTCTTGACGCAAAACGAAAATTAATTCGAAAAGATTTCCCTTCTGGGAATGAACGAAATACCGAAAACACCAGCCACGCAGTTTATCATCTGAAGAATTCGTTGCAGTAGATGATGATAATGTGTGTACGCCCCAATTATGGCAGACAAAGACATTTTGGAGTTCGTTCAAAGCTCAAAAAATATTATTGATGCAGATTTCGACGACGAAAATGAAATGAATTATACAACTCCTGTTCCCACGTCATCCGAAATGTGGAATGTCATGAAAAATATGTGCAGTTATTTAGACGCACATACCAATGGTGAAATTAATAACGAAATGGACGTTATCGAACAATTTGATGCTAAAAAGGCAAATGCAAAGAAAAGTATCAGATTATTTTCCAAAAACTCAATAAATGTTTTGTCTTTCAAAAAACTTGAAAATTATGCATTGAATTTCTTTAAGTTCCTGTGAGTTTTTTTGCTTCATCGATTTTTATTAAATATATGCATATGCAGTCGACTCTCGATAATACGAACCTCCCAATAATTCGAAGTATATGCTCAGTCCCAAGAAAAACTCGTGATATCTCGAACTAATAATACGATTTGGTACACTCAATATTTCGAAGTAAAATCTTTGGTTTCCAGACTACAACACGCGATAATTTGAAGGTATCTTAAGAAACTCTTGACAATTCGAACATTCATACATCATGTGCAGTCCTGTAGCAAACAGTTTGGAGGTAACAAGTTTTGCATTGTATTGTCTCTGCGTGTCTTCCCTTCAACGTAGCCCCTTTGATGACCATCTGTCTGCTACCCCTTTTTTTGTTTTCTGGTTCCTCAGGCGAAAGGACACTTCTTATGCTTTCCTTCTTCAAGTGGACAATAGACCAACCACACCTGTTGTCAGCCATCTATATCCTTCGTATAACACGTGGCCTTGCTACACATTTGTTCTGAAAGGAAGTCCGCTATTGTGAAGAAGAGATGCGTAGGATTGCGTATGCATGTATTGAATGTATTCTTTTAATACAGGACTTATAACTTCTGTATAATATTTATACTGTATATAATATGTACTTTTTAAAAATACTTTAAAATAATTTTATACATATGTATGCAATTGTTGTTTTATTACGTAGTATCAAATTTAAATGTGTTAGAAAAAAATTTCTCTTCGTTTATTTGGGAGTTTTTCTCTTGATAATTCGAAGTTTTTCATTGGTCCCTCCAACTTCGAATTATCGAGAGTCGACTGTATACACATCTACAAAAATAAAATTTACTATAAAAAGCTTAATTTTGTTAAACATAAGGTTTTTTTTCTTTTTTTTTTTTGAGGAGGGTGGGGTGGATATCCTTTAACATGAAATTATTTTAATATGAAAAAATATTTCAATTACCCTCAGTTTCATATTAAATCATTTTCACTGTCCTTAAAAAGAAAATTTAAATACCTGGATATTTTTCAGGACTCGTGCAATAGTAATGGCTGCTGTTTTCGCATATTTCATTGAATCAATAAAATCGGTTCCATATTCTGAAGTACAGTCCATCAATAACACATTATAATCTCCTCTCTCTAACCACTCATCTTTCACTATCTGGAATGGAAAATAAAGCAAGTTTACTTGTACGACAAATAATCAAGAAGTGAAAGTGAAACAGAAATTAGGGTTTTTTTCAATTAGGATACAAAAAAGGAGAGATTCTTGTTATAAAATAGAATAATTTTTCAATACGATTTTTAATTTGGTAATTTTTAATTTTTTTTGTTTGTTCCTTCCCAGAGATGGCTTCTGTTAGATTTGGAATTTATTTTTTTAAAACGCATGCATACTATTACTTTTATTAAGATTTAAGATTACGTGCCGTAAAATCCGTACTTTTAACATAAAAAATAAGTTCAAAACTTACGGGTGCGCATTATACGGCGGGTATAAAAATGAGAGCTTTAAAAAGAAAAGGCAGATGAGCAAAAAAAAAATTATACTTTTACATACATCTAAATACTGTTTATTTAAAAGAAATGACATTCCTTATGAACTTGAAGGGTTGTAGTTCTAGAAGTACACTATTTTTTTTCAAAATCTTGGTATAATATATCGGAAAAATTACTTCAAAGCATAATAACATTACGCATATATATAATTTAGGTTTCTTTTTAAGGTATCCGAACACGTTCGGAGTACTTTTTTTTAACAAAATAGCATACTAAAACATTATAAATGCTCTCTTAGAACTCAATATCAATAAATATTACTATCTAACTATCAAAATTTAAAATAAATTACCTGAATTTTACAAAAATCCCAATTATAAGTGAAATTTTAGCAATATTTTTGAAAAACTTCAAAGCAGTTAAGGAAAAAAATAATAAACATATATTAGTAAAAGTATTACTAAAACAAATTAGATGCATTTATTTAGAAAATGTACTAAAATTTTAATTTTTTACTAAAATTTGAAAATTTTAGAGCTGATTGAGTAAACATTATAAGAAATGTTACATTTTTTATGAGACCATTATTTAAATAACAAGCCATAACTCAAAAAGTATCCATACAATAAAAAATATTTTAGTACATTCTCTAGAAAATAACGTAAATATCAGGTTCAAAAAGTTTTACAGGAATACATTTGTAACATTTTGAGTTATCAGACTCGCCATGATAGATTTTGAGCAATTTAAATGCCCACTTCTGGTAGATCAAAAAACCACACTTCCGGTTTTTCTAACTTTATAAAATTGATTGTAACTTGGCCTCTAGGTAGCGTAGAAACAAAACAAAGTATTTTTCGTAAAGACAAAAGATAGCTCTATTCAATAAAATAAAAAAACAAAATATCTGCCTTGATTGAATTTGGTCATTTTCAACGTGTTCGGATACCTTAAGAAAGGGGTTCGCGTTATACGGCGAATAGATCTAAAAATTAAAAATTTCAGCTTGAAAGTATTGGTGCGTATTGTACGCTGGATTTTATGGTATATGCATATAAATATTAATTAACTTAACATTGTGCACTGCAAAAAATAAGAAAATCTTAAAAAATTGATTATTGAAAATTATTTGAATTGAATCACCGGTGACGGACGCTACGGTTCTCGTTTAGCCTGCGTCAATCGTTGATTGAAAGTTCACTAGTTACAATTCATTGACAACAAATATAATTTAAAAAAATAAATTCTTATAAGTATTAACTATCATGTTTAACAAAAAAAATTACTAAATAAAGTATTCTGATACGCCACATCACGACTTGAAGAGAAAATTAAAACTAATTTTCTTCGAAATTTAAGCAAAAAAATATGTTTCATTACAAAAAATTATTTATTTTAGGGGGAAAAAATTATTTCTGAATTTAATGAATTTAATATAAGTTTCTATATTAAACTCAAAATTTTTTAATGAAAACTAATCACGCCTCTAGGCTTACCAATTAAAAATTAATACAATTAACGATAAATAATGTACTAGAATATTAAAATATAAAGGCAAGGAAACAAGGACAGAGATGCTTCATTCTCGGTGACCAACAGTAAGTTGATTTTGAGCCCAACACGCACTCTGTGACGCTTGCAAAAGTTAATGATAGCGTGAGAGTTAGGACAATTAAATAATTGGTTTATTTACACCACAGCTATTAATTACAGTATACACATTTACACTGAAGTTATTCATAAGATTGATTGTTCAGAATATGTGTTATATGTGAGCAAGAAGGCAACACGACCGTTGTCTTTGGTGTTTTCTAACGGACTCCCTCTCAGTGGGGTGGGTCTGTCGTCCTTCTATCCTCGAATTACAACCCGGCTTGTGGGCAGAGTTGGGTTTTTCTCACCGTCATAGGTTAACAGGGAGATGTCAGAAGACAAAGCACCGCAATGTTTAGGGGTGCACGTGTGCATATGAACGCTGTTTTCCTATCCACAAAAATAAGCCGATTTTTCAGCTGTGTGATGCAAAAACGTCATAACACACACACACACACACACACACAATTCAACTGTTGGGAAAACCTAATACTTCCAGCCCTCTTTCGACTATTCTTATGTGTGTGTTAAAGGTTCTGGCTAATTTTGGCACGATTGAGTTCGGATTATTATTTTATTTTATTTATTCATTTTTGGCTTAATCACAAGGAGATCTTATGCATCGAGTTAAGGACGTTCACGTCTTAGCTGCCTGTCTCCTTCTCTCAATTTCCCAAACCATCTACGGCATGTTTTGTCCTCTGTTGTATCCTCCCCATAAACCTGAACGTTCTCCCGTTGGTGTGGTGGGGTAGTTAGGAGAAGGGGGTGCCAGTTCAGGTGTTGTCCACGTCCCTTGACCGTGGTTCAAAATTACGCGGTCCGTCGCCAAAAGCCTTCGTGTAGCTGAACAGTACGAAGTTTTTTCACTCTCACTCCCCATAAATCTAATGTGTACTTCGGTATGTTTCAGCTTTATTACCACATTTTTTTGAATTCTTACAACAATGTCTCGCATATGTCTTATCATCTGCCCCATATCATACCACTTCAAACATTTTTAAGAATTATGAACAGTTTGAAATGACATGCATTTACGTATTGTATATCTACATGTTTTATTGGTTTACAGTTCCAATCATGATAGCGCCATATGCAGCAGAGTTCAACACTAGAAATTTGCATCTTTAAAAAATGGGTAAAGGTTTTGTACATATCTGATATTTTAAGTCAAGTTTTCCTGCATAAAAATGTGCATGTTTATTCAAAAATTCGTAAATAATAAATCTTTTCCATTTTTTAAAAAACACACATTGAAAATTGATATATGTGTGAAGCTCACACTTGAATTTAGATTCATACTGGAGTTTCTTTAGTGCCTGAAAGTATGTTCCGAATTGAAGTTTTGCTCTTAAACAAAGATAGTGGTAATTCTAGTTTAAAAAATATCTTTTTGATAGTAGTTTGAGCATTTTTTAAAAAAAATTACAGAATTTGATAAATATAAACTATAATAAACTCAGTGGCGCAACAGCCCATGTGTATAAGCT
Source organism: Trichonephila clavata (assembly GCA_019973975.1). NCBI lineage: Eukaryota > Metazoa > Arthropoda > Arachnida > Araneae > Nephilidae > Trichonephila > Trichonephila clavata. Next base: position 71,197 of record BMAO01034587.1, read on the forward strand.
ACTGTGTATAAGCAGATATTCCAGTCAGGTGGTAAGTCTGACGCAGTGTTTAGTTCCCAAGCAAGCTTGGAACTCATTTATCGACCCACTCAAGAGATAAAAGGCTGAGTCGACCTTGCTCAGCCCGAAGTTTGAACTTTGGACCTGTGGCATTGATGCGCGATACGCTGCCACTTAACCTCTGGGCATCTTGATAAATATAATGATAATAAATATTTGACGAGGATGACACCTTAGCCGGCATCCCCCTCTCTTTATTACCGCATCACACCAACGGTAGGACATTGAGCCTCTACAGATTTAATATGCATCAACTCGCTCTACACGGCGGAACTTTAGCGGTACTAGGGCACAAAACTGAGAGAGATGTAAGCCTTTCACACGTCGTTAATTCTAAATCCGCTTGTGCGTAATGGCTCATTAAACCAATGCAGTAAGTAGCGAGTGGCTAAGATATAGCTAAATATAGCTGCAAAGATAAAGCTAGATGTAGTGGTGTAAATGAGCTAGATGTAGTAGTACAGATGAAGCTATGAAGCTAGATGTAGTGGCATAGAATGAAGCTAGATGTAGTGGAAAAGATGAAGCTAGATGTAGTAAGATATAACTTGATGTAGTGGTGAAGATATAGCTAGATGTAGCGCTGAAGATATAGCTAGATGAAGCGCATAGATGAAGCTAGATGTAGCGGCATAGACGAAGCTAGATGTAGCGCTGAAGATATAGCTAGATGTAGCGGCATAGATGAAGCTAGATGTAGCGCTGAAGATATAGCTAGATGTAGCGGCATAGATGAAGCTAGTTGTAGCGGAAAAGATGAAGTTAAATGTAGTGGTGAAGATATAGCTAGATGTAGCGGCTAAGATGAAGCTGGACGTAGGGGTGAAGATGTAGAAACTTTGGTATGAATTATCCGTTCACATGACACACAAAGAAAGAAGATATAAACAAAGGGCAAATAAGCAAAAGAAAAAAAGGTATAAACTTACTGGTATCATTTCTAATTCGCATACTCCAAATTTATATCCTGGTATAAAAACATAAAATTTATTTTTAGGATTAAAATGACTGTCTTTCGGTAGCGTTCCGTTACACATGTGTAAATACTCCGGTTCTTTGGGATTTTTCCTTGTAAATAAGAAGAAACGAATCTTAGTTTCCCATGGAAGTCCTTCGGCACTTTCTACGTCGCATTTTTGTTTTTTAATCTGGATAACATGTGGAAAACAGGCTCTGTGATTCCGCAATTTTTCCTAGAAGAACTGAATACTTTAAGAAATGTTAATGAAATTTATACATTATTTATAATTAATTAGTTCATAATTATAGCTACATCCAAATTCGCTTGGATCTAGCTAATACAACAAACGAAAAAGCTGAAGAAAACAATGTATTTCATAATCCGTGACAAAAAGCTACTATTTTTTAAATAAAATTCAGAAAACTGTTAGGCTAAGTTAGTGGCATTAATATTATCTATCATTCGCGATAATCATGTTATGAACTATATTAAAGCAATTAATATTTCTATCATTCGCGATAACCATGTAATAAATTATATTAAAGTAATTTAATATTTTCAATACTAACGAAACAAACATGGGAAGACCACATACACACGAATAGCTAAAAAAAAAAAAGAGGCTATGAATCTTATTTTCATATTTAGGATGCGCATCATAAGGAACAAATCTAATGTTGATATAAAATTTATATGCTTATTATTCCGGATATAAATAAATAAATATCTATATTTTACATGTTTTAAAAGA
>BMAO01034588.1:0-47361 GCA_019973975.1 Trichonephila clavata
AAGTCTACGCAGGACAATCCTCTCCATGAGTTTGCACGAGATGCTGGTAAGTGCGATTGGTCTATATCTGTTGAGGTCATTAGCCGTTTGTCATGTTTTCTAATGGGGATGATGAGGGCTTCTTTCCAATCCCTAGGGAGATTTCCAGCTCTCCAAGAAGCATTAAAAATTTCAAGGAGAAAACGTCTGCCCAGTTGACTCAAGTGGACTAACATTTGACCATGTCCAGGTGATTTGTTAAAATCCAATTCCTGGAAAGCAATTTCCAGATCCATCATTGCAAAATCCTTGCTAAAATGGAATTGCATCCATTGGGATTACAGTGGCTTCTATGAATAAAATCTCTCGCTGATTTTGCTATCCCTTTATCTTCAGAGTTAAAAGAAAGTCTATGTCTTTCTGATAATGTCTTCCCAACAAATTCGCAGCCTCATTGTCACTGCATAAAGATCCACCAGGATGGCTAAACGTATTGGTCTTTTCAACCTGGGGCTGTATGCTATCTATGTTCTTTACCAAGTTCCAGAGTTTTGTGTTAGGAGTACGTGAGTCAAGTCCTTCACACAGGCTATACCAACGATCTCTTCTAATTACCGAATACGTCTGTTTAATCTTTGCATTGATCAGATTTAAGGCAGACTTAGCGTCGGGAGACGGAGAAAACCTAAAATCTCTCTGCAAGGCATTTCTCTGATGTAAAAGAGGGAAAATGGCGTCACTATTATGAATAAAGTTCGGCTTGTACTTTTTCCTATTGCCTCTTGGAATGGCCACACAAGCAGCTCTTAATACTGAATCGTTGAAAAACTTCCATTTGCTGTCAAGATCACAGAAGGACACTGCCCCAGAGAGGGAATTATCCAAGGAGGATTTGTACAACCCCCAGTTAGCTTTTTTAAAATTCCAGAAGAGAGCATTTTGCTATTGGGGGTTTTGTGAGTGTGACTAAACTCAATGAGGACAGGTGAGTGATCACTTCCAACAGAATCCAGCACAGTCCAGCTACAACTTGGAAGATATCTGGGCTTATATACAAATGCAACATCAAAAGCATCCCGACTATCATAGCTATGAGAGCAGTAAGTTGGTGTCCCGTTATTCAGAATACAAAAAGCATGATCATCCATCTGGTTCGATATCTCATTGCCTCGATCATTAGCAACTGAGCTTCCCCAAAGTGGATGCTAAACATTAAAATCATCCAAGATAAATGAGGAATCGGTGAACATTGGGATCAAAGTGTCCGATGAACTCTACGATTGCCAGGGAGTAATTATATATATTAAGACATTTGTTATTCCATTTAACTTTAATGGCTTGTACTTCAAGCTCAGTGTCACTATAAAAGGAGGAAGTTCAACACATTCGAAATTAGAGTTTCTAATAAGAAAAATTAAACCACCACCTCCTTTATTAAGTCTATCTTTACGAAGAATACAATACTCTCGAAGCTTAAGGTTGTAAGCGGGTTTCAGTTTTTGTCTCTTGTATTACGATCATATGTGCCTGATGCCGATTTGCCAAGTCTAAGCAATTGATCAAGTTTTGCTCTTGTAGCTGACGTACATAGTCAATTGATATTACACTGCAATATTCTCAATTGGCTCCTACTAGAAGAAAATGAAGTAGTCTATAGCTTACTTTTCGGACAGAGTCTCTTTCTAACACTCCGAACGCGTCCCTTTTTATCCTACGCGACGGACGATGCAATATTTTCAATGTTCTTTAACAAACGAGTCATGATGAAGGGTGCAAGATGCAGCTTCATGAGGTTCAAGACCGTGAGGCACCAGAGGTTGAAGTTTGACTTTGCCTCATGCCTGTATGCATTTAGCTGAGCATATTGGAATGGCCTTCATGCCTTGGGTGACGCCCTACCAGGAGAATACACTCCCGACGTACTTCACCCATTCCGCCCAGGAACACTCTCCCGCCACGATGAGGCAGCAATGCAGGACTTTGGGAGAGATGATTTTCTTAAGTGTCCTTATTAATTTGACAACCCACTGTATTTTCCACATATTTTCTTAAACGTGTTTCATTGAATTTTTGCCAGAAAATAGTTTATTTTAAACTTATGTTTGCTTTCTTGAGAGATGACTAAATTATTCATGAATAATTTTTTCCCCTTCAAAACAATGAAATATTCTACGTGTCTTTATTACATTAAAGCATTTTGCTCAAGTGATGATTTTTCTAGCAATTCCTATTTAAAGTTCTAACTATGATTTAATTAGTGATAAAAGACCATTAAATCATACACATATATGTTTTTATTTTCTGGTTATTTTGAAAAGGAACAATGAAAAATTGGAAACTTTGGAACAATAGATTTTTTTGTTGGAAGTTTATTTTGATTATTTTTTATCAGTTTGAATTATATTTGAGTGGAAAAGGGATATTTCATTTCATTCTATTTAAGTACATTTCTCTCAGTATATTCTTCAAGTACCAATTACTAACAGAAATACTCAAATCTGAGGGTTGATATTAATTTTAATTATGTTATAGAGTGTCTTATTATTACACTCAAATTGACACATAATTGCAAAATATTTTTTTTTTATCCTAGAAGCATAGTTTTAAGGGGTTTTTTTTCATTTATACTTTTAAGTTGGATTTTTAATGGTATTTTTCGTGCTAATGGATGTGTCTGAAAATTTTATTTAATTTTCATTCTCTAAGTATTATTTCAGTAAAATTAGATTTTCAGGTAAAGTGAATACAATTTTTTAAAAAAAATACGGAATAAAAAACATTTTTCATTTAATAAAGGTAACATTATTTAAAATAAACTATGTATTTTTTGCATGAAGAAGTATTTTTTCTGAAATTTATTTGTAATATTGTTGAATAGTTCTAGTGTAATATATAAACGAAACTTTTATAACTAAAAAAAAAATAAGTTTGAAAAATTATTATAACATTTTCGTGATAAAATTCTTTAAATTATAAAAAACTTATTTTGTTATAGATTTTATTTCTATAAATATTTGAATAGTTCAAGTAAATCCCATAAAGTGGTTGAGAATTTGAATTATATTATAATTTTTTAATATATTTAAAACATATCTGTTCATAAAAAGTTTCCGACACTTTTTACACATTTTTTCCAATTTTTTACATGCATGTAAGTGCTGTACAATTCTCATGTATTCTAGTTTTGTCTATGAAGTTCTGATTAGATGCATGTAAAATTATAACATGTATTTAAGGAACACAAAAAATGTGACTTTATTTTAGATTTTCTTACATAGTTATTGCTCTTGTTATTATATATTCAGTTTTGCAGACAGGAAAGTTTGAAAGATTTAAAGAATGTAACTAAGATTCCAATCATTCACTGGAGTGCAAAATGTCACCAAGCATGTTTTATAAACAGTTTTAATCATTTTAAAAGCAATTAAGAAACCAGACATTTTCGTTTGTCTGACTAATTTTAAATCTAGTTTCTTGGAGTTTAATTAAAAATGGTAACAGTAAAACTCTTGTTAACAGAATGTGTCAACTTAAATAACTTATGTTGCAAATTATGAATTAAGTAAAAAAGAAAAGTCCCTTGAAAATGAAAACATAGAATAAAATGTATAAACTTAAGAAATTTGTTTTCCAGTTCTCTCGAAATATTTTAAAAATACTTTCATACAAGAGTTACAGATAAGTTGAAGAAAGCAGATAAATCTTTATTCTAACTTTTAATTAAATACTGAATATTCTTCGAGAAAATCATTGCTTCGTGATTGGAAGATATAAATTTAAAGAACGAAAATGACGAAATTGAATGTATATTTTAAATTAATCTGATGCCGTTATTTTTTGATTTTTAATTAACGGTTGTACCTTAATCTCAGTTTTAAAACAATTTTTAAATCCCAAGATGAAAAGGGAATACAACGATTACTGCTAAATGTATTTGAGTTTGAATCGTTTCGGAAATGCTTTTATATATTTTGCTCTTTCAAGTTCAACCGGCTATTATTAAGCGCAAATGCCTTTGCCCAATTTTAGAAAAAAAAAGAGGAACTCCAAATAAATACGAAATGCTGAAAGTTGGTTCGTGGAAAATAAATGTATCGGTTTTGTTGAATTGTGTAGAAATTCCAGGGTTTTAAAGTCTGTTCAGATCCCTACTCTGTTGATCGCATCTGCGCTGTGTCATTTAATCGGATTAAATATTTAAATTTATTCTTATTTTGGTAGCTTTCCTGCATTACGAATCATCCATACAAAATGAAAACTTTCATAGAAATATAAACAGTTTGTGATAACAGTATTTATTAAAATATGGTAATATAGTACAACTTATTGATAAGTTAATTTTTTTGTAATTAATAGCATTTTAAAATCCATATTTAGAAAAATATAGCATTTACGAATTGTTGTACTTGTACAATTCTTTAAATTGTATTTCATTAGAACTGTATAACATTCAACGATCGAATACCATTTTCATAATTTTTTATTTTTTTAAATTCATAATTTTATTTAAATATTGTTTTATACATTCTAATGTGGTTATTTAAAATATTATTTAACGCAACCTCGTTAAAAAATTATTCTTGTAATTCTTGATAAATGCACCAGCAGTTTTACATTCTAACGTGGATGATATTTTATTTTTACTGAAAATTCTTGCCTTCTCAAAGGGTATATTTTGGTTGCTATGAAAGTAAGTGCACATAACGGAAAACATGTATAAAGACGAACTCTCATCTATTATGTAAAACATATTTCGATGTTTTACTAATAAGACAACAAACAGAAATACCATTTTTTGTAAAATGTGAACTTATATCAGATGTAATAATTTTTTTTCATCGGAAAGAGATGATATTATCCGTATCCTCTGACGTCACATAAATGAATAGGAATACATGCAGATTGTTATCATAAATACTTGTACGAGTATTGGATAGTAAATTTAAACATAGAAGTAACATAAAAAAGTAAATATTTATTAGAAATATAATATTTAAAAGTAGGACTGAAGAAACCCTGAAAATCTTTGAAATGCTGGTCATGTGTTATTTTGACACTGGCCAACATTAAACTATTCAAAACAAATATAAAATCAATAAAACAAGAACAATGTTGCAAGTTGATTCGGAATGCAAACTTAAAAATAATTATTATTTAAAATACTTACAAACAATATACTCATAGCTGAAATATTTTAAACATTTGAATCATGCCATGTTTTCTTTTACAAGGACATATTTTATGTGTCATATATCTGTGACAGTTTTTATACGGAGTACCATACGCTTAACTGAAATTTAAATTTGCAGTTTCTCTGTCTCCACTTGATTTTCCAAAATATTCTGCTTGCAATTTTTTAACTAATGCTTGGATAAAAGGTCTGCCTTTTTTTTCGTTACACATTTGAAAATAATCCAAGCGCTCATGGCAGAAGTCTAAAAATGTAGAAACTCGGTTTTCTTTTAAGCCATTTCAGATTGAATGTTACACTGTAGCTTCGTTAACGATATTCATGCAACTTTATTGTATTATAAAACTGATGGTATATGTACTTTTCTTTGCATTTGAAAAGTTTCAATTTATAGAGATAAAAGCTCTTTATTTTACATTGCTGAACTGTAAATTTGAATCCGGTCTTCATTTCTAAATAATTTGATTAAAAATAATGTTTCTTTCCCAAGTTTTGTATAGTTTGGAACTTAATCATATTGACCTATTCACCTAGTTAACTAATCTCGTGCTATTTCCCTTAGTTTCTTAACCAGCTCAAGAGAATTAGGTATATCAAATGTGACATTTGTTCACCTATTTTAAAACGGCTCATTTAGTTTTAACATTTTAACTGCAGATGGCATATATTTCCGCCTCACACAAAACAGTGCTTTAAGGTATGTAACTACCTTCGGAGCACTTTTTTTGAAATACATAAATTTCAACTAAATAAACTTATTTTATTTGAAATGGGCATAAAACTATGAATTTAAGTACTATTTCCACAAAATTAAAAATAACTTTCGATATATTGGGAATTTTTAGTGAAATTTTAGTGAAAAATTGCAGTTACGGTAAGGATTGTATTGAAAATTCTAATTAATAAATTCCAGTAATATTTATGTAATACATAAAAAATTCATTATCTGTGCTTAGAGCTATAAAACTTGTGATACTTTTGAAAAAGTTTTTGAAATATGGCCTTTTTTAAGCAAAAATTCAATTTTTTTACAAAAAATTAACTTTATTTTCTCACAAAAGTGCAATAAAATACATAAATATATACATAGAGATTAGGTTACAGTCTAGACTGGAGATGAAACAAAAAGAAACATTTTCTGAAAGTTTCAATTCAATATCTTGAAAAGAAATCCTGTAGTGAACTTTACAATGAAGCAATAAATTGAAAAACATAGTTTCTCAGAAAATGCATTTAAAGATTTTAATATGGTATAAAAAAATTTCTACTAATTGTACATTTTTTAAACTCAGCATATTTATGGGTCAAGATCTTTTTAGCTTCATGTTTAACTAATTTGGACTTTTTTTAAGCTTTTGCTGTTTTCTGGAGAGTTTCATAGACTATAACAATTGTCATTTTTAGTGAAATTTTGATGAAAAATTGCATTTGCAGAAAATTCAGATGAATGTATTCAAATAATATTTATACAGTACGCGAATAACATCTTTATATGTGTTAGGAATTAAAAGATTTGTAATACTTTTAAAATTTTTTTAATTATGCAATTTTATGCAAAAACGCGAATTTTTTAAAAAAAATAATGTTCTTTTTTTCATAAAAAAGCAGTAAAGTACATAAATATATACACATAGATTAGATTTTGAATCATAACACAGATATCACTAAAGAAAACATATTCTGAAAATTTCAATTCAATATCTTACAAATATTTTGAGTAGGGACGTACTTCCGGTTTTGTAAACTCCATTTCCGGTTTACTAATTATGCTATAACTTTGTTTCTAAATGTCGTAAAAATAAGAATAGAGTGTTTTTGGAATCTTAAATGTATGGGCTATAAAATAAAAGCATAAAACCAATTTCGAAATTTTTTCCCAAAACAACGAATTTTGGGTACCTTAAAGCTCACCGGACAAATATATATATATATATATATATATATATATATATATATATATATATATACTGGATATATATATTGGATTTTTTATACTTAGAATTTTTATACTTTAAATTTCTATTTATTTTGTTTTGGTCTTTCCTACCGAGTTGCAAAGGGGGAAGGTTGGTGCCTTCAAACTAGTTTAACCCCACTTATTCGGTCCTAAGTCCGAAATTGCATTTTGACTCACTAGGTTCTTATTTGTATTTCATTAGATTTGATCTTAATTTTTTTTATTTCCTGTTATGTTCTATATTTTATATAAATTTCTTCCATATATATATATAAATTTCTTCCATATATATATATATATATATATATATATATATATATATATATATATACGTCTTTCTGAAATATAATTAATTTAGCTGTGGTACCACCATTACAACTGATCCGAAGGCTCTGGAATGCAATAAAATGACCAGATAGTGTTTGTAAAGGATTTTCTCATTTCAGGGGATATTTTCTTATTTTTGCATTTTTATTTCTTCCCAATTCCGCGTTCCTATATCAAAACCGGTGACACTAGTGAGAGACTCGCGTAACTTTAGTTAACATTTCTTGGTTAAAATTAGATACTCAGAAAGTCTCTGATTTCAATCTCGTTTTTATTTTTTTTTTCTACGTAAGGACTTGCATTTAATATATATATATATATACTTTCTGAATCTGAAGCTATTCAACGTATCGTCACTTTTTTCTGGTTTCAATACTCCTAACGGAGCAAATAGACTTTTTGAGAAGCGTCTAACTGTTGATCGATCATTTTGCTTTGTTGTGGCTTGTAACAGCTTTTGTAGGTTTCAATAAAACAATTCCTTACTACCGAAATAATTGGAAATTTAAATTTGCTTTTGTTCAAACACACGACGCATTGATCGGATATTAAATCTCAATACCCATGAGATATTTCACAATTTTTTTTTCTTTGGGAATAACATTCTTGTAAAATTTCACATCCTATATAATTAAGTTGTAATGAATGTAGTTTCGGTTCATAACTTATGAGATTGTACTTGCATGCAGAATCGAAATGTAAGAGTAAAATCACTTTTTTCGAATAAAACTAAGCATCCTTTCCTAGACTCGATTAGCTTCTATATTTCGGCATTTTAGTAAATTCTCTAAAATTCTTTTGTCTGAAAAAGCAACTTAACGTTAAAAACACTACCATTATGCACGTTTTTGTTTGTTTAACTAGTTGGAACGCTAATTTATCGCAAAAATATTTCGTTCTACTAATGTACCAGTGGCAATTCTGAAAACCTACTATTCCTTCTTTGAGACACAAATTCCTCTTGATTTTTAGAATTGTCAATGTTGATATCTTTAACGCTTTCCAATCCTGGCTGTACAACCTGGATAGAATTTCCACGATGAGAGGTTGCTCATGCATGCCTGATAAATCTCTTAATTCTGATTTATTATCGATCAATTATTTTTAAAGCTCTGTTATTTCTTCTACATTAATCAAACTCACTCTTACGAGATATTTTAGATTTAGTTCAATGAAAGCCAGAAAAAAATAGAAAACCCGAGAAAAAAACTAACCATTTATATATGTATATATATATAATCGTGTATGTGCTACTTTTAAGAGAAATGAAACCTTTTCGGCAGATGTTGGTTCATCCGAAACCGGACGCGTGGTGGTCAAGGGTTAAAAATCAACATTCAAAGTCCTTTCTATTCCTCACTACACTCACAATACAAAAAACAATCATTCAGAAGAAAGAAATTTAAAACAGAGAAATTGAAATTAGCCGCCATGTTGAATTATTTTTCTAGAGGCGTCATAGTAAATATCTATCTATCCTATCTATCTATCTATCTATCTATATATTATTTACAGATATATTTACCTATGTGTACCCTGTCGACTTAAAGAATTTAAGACGACACGGTGATCAAAAAAGTACCGTTACGCTATTTTGGCATTATGACACATTTCCTCATTCTTAATATGTCTGCACAATTTCATATTTTTTATAAAGTTATTTAAATTGTTTTATGCAATCCAGGAAACTAATGAAAGCTGCAATACAGTTGAGACACAGTTGAGATTGATTTTTAAAAAAGGACGTAATAAAAATAAATTAATTATTTCCCTACGAGTACGAGTAAATGTTCAAAATAATGTGAAACGTAATTATTTCTTTTATTTGGGTGTTATTTCCTGCATTTTCTGTGAAAATTTTATCTGAAAAAATTGAATTATATTTTGGGGTTCATTTACCTGAATTTATGCGATTAGAAACTTTTTTCCATTTGTTTTTTAAAGTATTTTTTATTAAATAATTTAATTTTTTGTGACGTTAAAAGCTTCTATTGTATCATGCCTTTCCGTGAGGGAAACCCATTAGTGTGAGATAGAAATTTTTTTAACAAGTGGTTTCCAGATAATAAGACAAGATCAAAGATTTCTCAGATTACTAACTTGAACTGTTCAAAACTTGAAACGTGCGACAAATCTTTACTGTTTATTGGACGTAAAATATACGGGTAAATCAAAATGTCTAACATGCATTTTTGTTAGTATAAATGCATCAACAAAACATTTTATGAATCATATCGGTAATACTTGCGAATACTCTTGTTTGCCTGCAATTTTTGAAAGATGATGCAAATTTACTTAAGATATAAAAGTTGTTTTATTGTTTTGCAATGGTAATGTTAATGAAGTCAATACTTCTAAGCAGAATCTCAAGAAATAAAATGGCCTAACATTAATATTTGAGCTACACAAGCATTTTTGAGTTTTGCGCTTGGATATCTGGAACTTGGAAAGTTGTGCATTCATGAATATGCATTTGAGTTCCAGCAGATCTTTGAGCACAAATAAAATGTTACATTCTTCAATCATGAAAGCAACAGAGAAACATTTTCATCATATCAGAAGTGAAATCAAGAAAGTTTATGAGGCAGGAAACAAAGGTGAAAAGAATGGTCTTTGATTCCTAATAAATTGCTAAACATCAAGATTTTAAAAATGAAATACATCTGTTCAGTTAATTATTATTATTATTTTGATTTTCATCTTGCTGGGTGTAAGCATTCTACATATGGGAGTTGATCATCTTTAGAACTCTTATATTATGCTAATACAGTATGTTTTGATATTTTGTAATTTTTAGACCTGTCTAATAAATATTTTCATACATTTCTTTAAAGTATTCATTCAGGTCTAAGTCGCCATCGATTCTAAGCCGTACCCCAAATTCTCTACAAATTATTTAAAAAAAATAAAGACAAAAAGTGTAAAATGATTTATTGATGTTCTACATTAATAAGAAATTTTAAAAAATAATATTGAGATTTAAGCATAAGTGAATAATTAATTAAATTTAACAGTGCTAAAAACTTCTAAATAGGTACATGAACCCTTATTTGCTCTAACCACCAGCGGCGTATGATATTCAATTTCTCCATCCAAAGAATATTTTTTTGCCTACGATTCTAAGCCACAGCTGATTTTCAATAGCATTAATATTGGGCAAAAGGCCCTTTAGATTCAAATAAATGCGGTAAATTTGAATAAAAACCGATTTGATAATCACGATTTTTCCTTGATATTTGAAAATGTGTAATGCAGTAATCAATTTAGAAACCAACATGTAGGTGTAATTTGAACTTTAGTTTTAGGTTCTAATTCTAAAAAGAGATAGTATTTAAAAAAACACTAATGAAAAATTTTATCAAATTTAAAGCAAGAATCTCATTTGTATGGAGTGTAAATATCGATGGGTTAAAAAAAGAAACATTTAGAGTGATGAAGAAACTACTAACAAGGTAACTTTTACGCTACTAAACTATTTTCTGTGCGTTTTGCATTGAACATTAATTCCAATAACAAGAGAGAATGCAAGAAGATAAGACTTTTTTTATTTCTTAATCTTGCAAATCCAGCAATAAACTCTTCCAAAAGTATGCTGACCACATAAAATATTATATTACAAAGATAATTAATTGAAGTAAATGTTCATTAAAGAAGTATGTTAAAAGTACATTATCTAAGTAATTAACTAAAGAATCGATTATAATTATAGATAAATTTTATGAGTTTGAATGGTAAATATTTTTAGGCAAGGAACCAGGATTAAAACCAGTGAAGAAAAAAAAAAGAAAGGTATGTGAGTCCTTAATTAACTCAAAGAACACAATATTATTTTTGACAGTCCAAATATCTACTTAAACGGTAATATCGATGTCTTGTTAATTACAGTTTTAAAAAGAATGACCATCTTACGAGCACAGAACTTCATTATGGATAAAAACTAAGACAAATGATCATAAATTATATAAGATTACATAGCCCATCTAGTAAATTTATAGCAGTCTTACAGGCACTAGCAAAAGAGAAACAAACCGTGGCTATATTATTATGTTTTAAGGTATATTAAATGTGTAATTCTACATACAATGATTTTATAAGTCTTAAATTAAGCGGACTTAGTACCCCAAAAATGACCAAACTATCGATTTTTGTTTTTATTTAATCTTATTTTTTGATTTATTATCTGTCGATCGATATATCACTTGTGCATGTCGGAAATTTAGAAGTTGTATAAAATTTCATTTGAAAAATGTAAATTAACAAATTTGGTAATTCGACCACGGTTTCTTTTTGGGAAAAAAATTAGAAAAAAGCGTTTTGATGGAATAAAATCTGTTTTAAAAAGGGAAATAATAACTATAAAAAAGATGAGGTAATATATAAAGAATATTTCAAAAACATCACAATAATGTAATTTTTTTTTTGTGAAATGTGTGCTTGTAAAATTTTTGAATTAAAGCATTTTATATTAATAAGAGTATAATTTCAGATTTTTTCCCTTTTTTTCATACAAATATAATACTTAAATATTATGCGAAAGAAACTAAAAATTCTGTCATGACAAAAACACATTTTTTTTTAGCATTTTTGTTGAATTTCTTTTTGCAATTAATGCTCTCTAAAAATGGATCTTTCATAAAAAGGTATATGTTGAAAAAATACAAAAATGCAATTATTTTAAAGACAAAGTATATAACTAATGCCTTAAATGGGTATATTTTAAGTTTATTTAAGATTATTATAACTATTTTTTCAGAATTATAAAGTGGTTTTTTTTAAGTTTGTGTTTTTTCGATACATTAGTGCATTCAAAATGCTACTTCTTCTACAATTCTATACCAATCTCTTCCATTTTTCCCTGTGTGTAATATATAAAGAATCTAACAATATTAGGGATCTAATTTTCTGTAAACTGAATACTTTTTTCTTTTCTTTTCTCCTAAACTGATAAAATTATTTTAAAATAGATCCCTAAAGTTGTTAAGAACATCTTTCAAATTATAACAAAATAATTTCAGGTAACAAAAAATTAATAATTGCAAAAGGAGTAGGATTTTAAAATTTTCCAAATTTTCTTTAAGAAATTAAAATTTTTAAAACTGCGTGAGTAAGCTGTGAAAAATTTCATCTCGTATTATTTTTTACAAATAGAAACATTATATGAAATGCTAAAACATAATTTTTAAATACATAAATAAAAAAAATTGTTCAAATGCTACCAAGTCGCATTAACCAAATACAATGTAAAAGTGAAAATTACCAAACAATTTTTTACAGCTAAGGAAGTTATTAATTACCCCGTATGGAAAATAACTGAAAAATAAATTATAGATATTTATTGAAATAGAGTTAACTGAATTATGCTGGTATCCAAATAATTAATTTTTCTGGGAAAAAATGGACTGTTTTTTAATGATATTTGATCTATCCAGGATATTATATTACTTAAAAAGTTGAGAAACTGACATTCAGAGTAATTTGAATTTTATTGGAAAGTTAAAAACTATAATCCATTTAAAAACTCAAATATATTATATTTCCCTGCAGAGACATTTGAAGAGAAACATATATGTGAAATTTAAAATTCGTTGAAAAATTAAATTTGGATATATTAGATATTAAAAAAGAAAACGGCGCGGGGAAGAAAAAAAATAACAAGTATGCTGACGGTTGGAAATTCTTCCAGCCTTAGACACTCAATCCCAAAATGTTCTTAAAAATTGAAAAAAATAAGAAAGTCAACTTCAATACCATACCATAGGTAAACATATTTCTTTTATCGTAAATGGCGTTTTGAAGGTCTACAAACAACTTCCAACTATATACGACGCAACTTCCCCAGCCGTATTTTACTCAATTAAGAAATTGTCGCTCCAATTTTTTCGGAGGGATTATGTGACAGAGCAATAAAAATGAAAGGATGTGAAAAAAACTGAAAGATCTACATATATTTTATGGTAAACATTCTTACCTGATCACTCACCAGTTAAATAGGACATGGCTGTAAACCGCGTTTGTACGTATAGCTACCTTCGTGTGGCTGGGCATGCAAACGTATTGACTTACTGTAAATTTGTCAACTCTTAAAAAAGCATCTTTCAGAGAATTATCTGGATGTCGATTTTATACATAAATAGTTATACAGTCATGAGATATATTTATTATAAAACGTCTTTAATTAAATGTATTCCGGTAAGGAAAATAATTGTTTTATATAATCAATGTAAAAAAGTAATAATTCAATAATTAGAACTAATCGAATAAAAATGATATTTCCTAGAGAACAAAAAAAAATGATAACATCAAATATTTTTTTTACAATTATGCATAAATAATAAAAATTCCTGTTCCATGAAATAAGAATATCTCTACCAGATATATCTGTAGTGGATAACTACATAAGCAAGTAACAGCCTCCCGACAGAGGATGATCACTTTTGTCTAGTGATCATGTTACTTGGCTACAAATCCATAAGTCGCGGGTTCTATCCACCACATTGGTGACCTTGGCTCACCGAAAGAAAAACGCAAAAACTTCTGATCTGTTGTTGCGCCATGTATCCGCCTCAAGAGCAATCAAATGTCACCAGACACACTTGACGCAGAAAACAAAACCGCGCGCGCGTCAGACACACTTGACGCAACAAACAAAGTCGTCAGACTCACTTGACGCAACATCAACTACTCACACACTCGCCATAACAAATATATCGTTCATTCTCCAATCCACAGACTTACTGGTGGTGGAGTGATGGAGCGGATAAGTACATAAGCAAGTAACAGCCTCCGGACAGGGGTGAACACTTTTTTCTAGTGTGCATGTTATACTTGGCTACAAATCCATAAGTCACGGTTTCTATTCTCATCAAATCTAATAAATTATTACAAGTAAATATAATAAAAAATAATAATCAAACTGTTAAGGTCTATCAGGAGTGTTAACTTTCTCTGAGGGCTGAAAATATAAACAATATTCAAATATATACAACTCTTTGAAATTAAAATTAAATATTTCGAATATTTTACTCATTATTTATGAAGGAATGGGGCCTTCAGAAAAGTGTAAACTGTTTAAAATGTAATCATTTTTTAAAACTATTGGAATATGAAAAAGAAAAAGAAATATTTCTATAGAAATATTCATTAAGTTTTAAGTTGCGCATGCTATTTTCTAAATTATTGGCTTTAATTACAAGAAATAAATT
Source organism: Trichonephila clavata (assembly GCA_019973975.1). Classification (NCBI taxonomy): domain Eukaryota; kingdom Metazoa; phylum Arthropoda; class Arachnida; order Araneae; family Nephilidae; genus Trichonephila; species Trichonephila clavata. The sequence continues at coordinate 14,657 of BMAO01034588.1, forward strand.
GATTTATAAAGTTAAATGTATCCTTATTGCACCGTAATATTTTTAAATAAATAGAATAATAAATTATATTTTTTTAAAAAAATAAAATATTTACATTTTCAAAATATTTTTTAAAAATTTCAATATTTTTCAAATATTTTGAAATACAAAAGATATACTATACTTAAATTATTAGTGTTTAATGAGTATGATTCATTTTATAATTCTATAATGTTTTATACATCAAAGGCTACTATTTTAGAAAATAGCGTGCGCAACGCAAAAATTACTTAATATTTATTACAAAATGATTTCTTATTTGCATATGCTTGTAATTTTTAAAATTATGATTATATTTTAAACATTTTGTACTTTTTTGAATTCATAATCCTTTGTAAAAAATATGTAAAAGATTCAAATTATTTAATTTAAATTTAAAAAGTGTATACCTGTTTGAAAATTGTTTATAATTTCACCCCTCGAGATAAAATTAACATCCCTATAGTGATTCAAAATATTAAAAAAAAAACTGATGTATAAAATACAAATTATTTGGATTGATGATAACATTCCACACTAAAGGCTGTTAGTTCGTATATTTATAGAACTGAACTGAACAAAGTACTGAACATTAATAACAAAATACTGAACATTAATTATAAAATACTGAATTTATTTATAATCATTTTTATAGCTCTATAGTACTTTAAACTATCAATATGCATAATTTTATAAATAAAATGAGCTCAATTATGAATTATTTGAAGTATTTTTTTCAAGAATGTACTGGGAACATCTGTAATTTTTATTCTATTTGCATGTGTTAAGTCTTTATAATCTACTTATAAATATTAAAGGATGTAAAAGCTTAATTTAGATACCCTATTGTTATTAATTAATGATCCAAGAAGAATGCTTCCAGTCATTCTGAATAAACGTTGTTTCTACAAAGATTATCCAATGTATTTTTCATTTATATCAGAAACTTAAACAATAGACGTTAAGAAAGGAAAAATTAATCAAGGCATGTTCCCCCATCGATGCAAGTCACTGAACAGAATCTCGATTTCTAACAAAGCAAAAATATACTTACATGGAACCGTATATTTAAGTAATTAACTGCTAATTGCTTCTCATTACTGTTTATATTTAACTCATTTAAGTGAATCCGAAGATGTGTTGTATGAAGGAAGATTGGACGTTTGCGTGCTGTTTAATCAACAGCTACGGATGGAATAAATGAAAACTTAATCCCCTGGGATCTTTGCTTCAGGAATGTTAATGTAATTTAAAATCGACTCATATGTGAAAGGCAAGTAAATCTCCGTCTCTAACGCTTTTATTTTATTGTTATTTTTAGAAATCAAGGAAGACATCAAATGAATGGAATAACTCAAACTCTTTTACGTTTTATTATTTGCGTCTCGTCCTTCTTTTAACCTCTTAAACTTCACCAGAATGCTAAAAAAAGGTATATTTTTCTGCGTGTAACTAAGCACAATACTTAATAGAATGAGAAAATTGAAGGATTTTATATTAATTTTCAAGTTTTTACACTATTTTATATTTTATAATTGGAGCACATGGAACCCCTAAGTGTTTGCTTTTCATAAATATACTCTGCATGCTATGTTGTTCATATAAAAATAATTTTTCTCACCCACCTACAAAAAAAATCTTGTTTTTACTTCTTTTTCAAATATTTGAGGGCACTGTGTGTATGCGCGCGCGCGCGTGTATATCTATATATATAAAAATTTATATTTATGTATATGTGAAATCGCTTCACTCCATCACCGTTCAACCGACCACTATGAAAATTGGCATGTATATGTATTTATTAGTGGAGACGGGTTTTGTTATATCCTCATTGTTGCAGCTTCCCACCAGGGGGCGCTGCAGCAAAGCAACTTCTACATCGTTCAATCAATTGCCAAGTTGCCAACATGGTCACCAAAAACGATGCGAACTTGACTTTATCACCAACGTTTCGCTATGTTTCCATTGAATCGCCATTATAATGTAAGGGGCGAAGTTGCTTGCGAATATTATAATTTTAACGCAAAATAAATACAACAGAAAGTAATATTACTCATCCATATGTAAATTATTCACACTATTTTAAGCGCTTCATTACTCTCAATTTGTGACAATGTGTTACTTTTGCTAAACAGAGATTAGCTTAGGAAGGTGTTTTCAAAAATTGCCCCACAAGAGAGTTGCGGGGTCTTTTCAATAAAAAAAAGTCCTCTTTACCAGCTATTGGACCTTCAGACTTAAAGTTTAACAAATATATATGTATATATATATATATATATATATATATATATATATATCGTTCAGCTGAGATATGCAAAAAGCTTTTTTTTTGTTTAATTTGTAATTCACGTAAAATTAAAGGGACACAGTACGATTCAATTGACAAAAGTCGGTCAAAAAATCAAATGTAATTTTTTTAGACTAAATTATTATTAATATACTTTTATATAACTTTACAAAATTTGAAAGCTTTAAATTTAAAAAAATGCAGAATTATAATAGCTTTTACGTTGGTTTTTATTCACACCCCTATGGCAAATCTAAACTTTAAACAGACTTATCTCAGAAAGATAAAATAACTAATTTGACTCTATTTAAAATGCTAAGGGTTTTTTTTCTATTGTGCCTAATGCTTTGAATTTTTTATTACCTATTGCTAATAGTACATGTAACACAAGTCGGTATGCATTTTTGAATCTAAGCAGTACTTGTTTTATAAAAAATAAATTAACTCAGGATTTATAAGATTTTAAGGAATTTTCAATAACCATTCATAAAAAGAAATATTGTACAAATACTAATTATGTTATCGCAAAACCCATACCAACTTTTGTTATACAAGTTTGATGATGTACTTATAAATCAAATTTCATGTGTCTACGTAAATTGTAAAATCATTTCACAAATTTTAAGTCTTTTGTTTAAAAAATTAAATGGCTAGAGCTTTTTATCAAATTGTGAGCACAAAATCTGTTTTACATAGTTTGCACATATAGGAGGCAACCAAGGAAATTTTTAAAACCTTAAAACTTCTTTATCCTTAAATTTGTATTGTTTAATTTCTCAATTAACCCGTGAAAACAGCGGGTGTACCAGTTAGTATATATAGATATATATAGTTAAATAGTTAATATTATGTACTATACATATTGTTACATTGATGGAGGTTCGAGGGTTTTATGCAAATCAGTCGCGAAGAACAAGCCAGTTCTTTAATAGTAATGAAAATTTATTAAAGAAAATGCAATCCTTGAAATACAGAATTCAGCAGCAATATTCTCAGAATACATTTCAGAAGGGCTACACACTATCAACAGAACTCAGACAAAATTATAAGGGTCTAAAATAAACGTTTGTAAAAGATTATTCAGAAGCACAGCCCTATTCAACAGCCGAGTTAATTGGTAATCACGGTCTAGAAAGTCAATCCAAGTCCTAGTCAAACCAGATTAACTGACTACCGAACACTTATTTATAGGCTTTGCGGATAATTAAAGATCCGCCATGCTTATTCAAATTATGAGTTTCAGTAATTTCTTAGTTAACTATAATGCGGAACTCGCAAAAAATGGTCTCAAACATGGTCTCCATATCACCAAATTGGTCGATAAATGATGCCAACATGGCTCTATCGCCTAGATTTCGCCAAGTTACCATGGAATCGCCATTATAACATAAGAGACGTCGTTGTTTGCGAATATATTGCATTTTTAAGATAAATTAAATATAACATAGAGTATAATTTAAATGCATTACACATCCAATTACAAAATATTTACACTATTTTATACAAAATTCGTCGCAATATATATATATATATATATATATATATATATAGTTAATATTATCTACTATACTGAGATGAATCTTCAATAATCACTGTAATGAAGTTAAAAACGAATAATATAAACCAGACATAAGCACTTATATATATATATATATACAACTTCTTCTAAATTCTGCGCCTGGTTTATATTAAAATTTCGTTTTTCCTATTCTATCATGAATTAGTTATTTGTGAACATAACTTTTTTTTGTACATTTTGTAATATATATATAACCGAAATCTTCCATAAAAGTTAAATTCTTCAAATAGCGGGGTTTGTTGGCGAGCTATCTAGAGGTTTTTATGATCCATGGGTTAAGTTTCAATAAATATGTCGTTATAATTTAAAGAAAAACTTATTACAACCAACAATGTATTGTTTATATATATTTAAAGTAAATATTTACAGAATAAAATTGAACATGGATTATGGAACATGCAGATTAAAATAGGAAAGTTAGATTATTCCCTCTAGAAGGACGTTAGACTTTAAATAAAACTTATTATGCGATGGGATTGCAACTTACCGCAATCCCATCGTATAATGATGGCGAACGGGTGCTGTTGCGCGAAAGCACTGCTTTGTTGTCAAGTGTTAGTAGGCCTCTGCCGGAAAATAATTTGCGTCGGTGTTTTAATAAGCCCGCCAGATGGCGTTGATCTGGAATGCTGTTTTGACTAAAATTGCCGTCTTCTGCAAAGGGATATGGTCTAACCTTTTACAAAGAAAGTTCTGTAGTATATCCTATATATATATATATATATATTCTATTATGACTACAGTTATCTTAGGTATATAACTATTTTTAGTATATTTTTTTGAAATATATATATATATATATTATATATATATATATATATATTTTATATATATATTATATATATATATATATATATAATAAATATAATACACAATTTAAAGCATGACCTCATACAAAGTCTTACATTGTAATCGGGACAGAAATATATTGACTTTTTAGGATTACCTAAACGGAAATTAATGCCTTGAACACAAAGAAAATCTCGGATTAGAAGCATTTCAGTAACATGTATAAACTTCATTTCTTAAAAAAATAGTAGCAATATTATAAGAATTTTAAATAAGTGTAAACCGAAGATGAATTTACTTTTTTTCAGTCTTATAGATTCCTTTTATCTCTGAGAAAGAAGAAAATATCAGAGCCCTTACAGGTATACTGATTGCAGTCAAATTTTGGTATCCGTTGCCAAAAAAAAAAAAAAAAAAACTCGTGTAGCTGAACTGTGCGACGTTAATTTTTACTCACTCACTCAAATTTTGGTAGGCCTGTATGGTGCATGGGCAAACCAGTTAAGCGCTTAAGCCAGTCTGTGTTAAAGGAGACATTTTTAGAATTATTTTTAAATTTTATACACACAAAAAAATTCCTATAGATAAGTCACAATAGGAAACTGCTTTACTTCTTTGTTCGAGTACTTAACTCGTAAAATCCAAATATCAATAATAGTTTAAGGATAGCGAATTAGGAATCAATGATAAAGCTTAAGGTGACTTCAAATAATATTTAAATTAGAGTTACACGAATAAATGTAATAACACATAAATATGCAGAAAAGCTCTGGTTTACATGGTAGTTACAATTTTGTACTGAAATATACGGGTTTATATAATGATTACCATATAAAGTTTACTGAAAAGCAAGTTTGGTTGTTTGTCTCGGTCAAGTTTACAGATTAATAAGTATTTCTTTTTAATTCGAAGCCAATTTAAAAATCTGAAATGCAAATGAAGCAAAATTTAAAAAAAAATACGTTGTAATAATCAGAATTAAGATATTCTTATTGCATTTGTATCAAAATTAAAATAAACATACTATGATAATAAGATTATAATAATCATATTGTAAAATACAGAACTAAAGAAAGATTTATAACTATATAAAATCTGACAAGACAATTTTAAAATTTAAACAATACATTTAGTTCAAAATGAAAGTAGCTATCAAGATATATATGGATATCAAAGTATTCAAAATCAATATTTTGATGATTAATTAAATCTAAATTTAAAATCTGTTTTTCTGTTAATACAAACTTTGTAATCAAGCAGCAACAAAATATCGTATAATCACTAATAGCAATGTATGCAATATATCTTATAGCTGTGCTTCTCAAACTTTCAAGATTCATGACCCAATTTTCAGTTATAATTTTCATCGCGCACTGTTCTAGAATAACAATATCTCGAATGCAATTATAATGATCATTGATGGTAAAACTACAATCTGGAATGTCTTAAGACTCTTTGAGTCCCTGGGTACCTATGCAAAAGAATGTCCTGCCTGAGATCGTTAAAGTATGCAGCATACATTGTCAAAAACTCGTTCAAACGGTAATTTGAAACAAATAAATCTGCCTGGCGCACTTCACGGTGCTTAAAAACCTAGGCACATACCGGCCTTAACTGATGGCTACATTTCGATTAAATGAGTTAGATGAATGCTTATGGTATTTGGTCTAGGCCTGTACGTGGACAACGGTCACCAAGTAATAATACATTCTTACCACTTTTATCAACTGACATGCAGGTTTAAATTCTCTGTTTTTCGGAAAATATGTACGAGATTAGTATTTGATCACATTAAAATTATCCGAATCATAATCTTATAAGACGGAGTAGAGAATAAAAAGAGGCCCCCACCTAGAACGAGGCCCTGTGCCCAGGCCCAGTTGCACCATACCTTAAGACGTCCCTGACTACAATACAATGCATCTTTACGTACAAACAGCAATGATATTTAAGATAAATATTAAGTTTTGTATATGGCAAGCCCAGGGGAGCTACTAGTAATTACTAAACTTGTTTTTAATTGAATATTGATAAATTAACTATTGAATTCCCTATGCAATACTGGTACATTTATAAGTGTTGTGTATTATATCAGTGAGAATGCGCATTTCATTTTTATTATATAAGAATGTATTTTACTTTGCAATTATTTTAAATTGTAGATAATTTTATCAAATTGATAATTATTTTAAAGTTATTATTTTCGATTTTTCGAGATATACTCGAGCCCCACCCCCAAGAAGAGTTATTACACCCTCCTCGCGGGGCACGCCTCACAGTTGGAGAAACGCTGTTTTATAGCAATATATGTGAAATATTTTCCCATATATAATTAATTAGTTGATCAAATATTTGGCAAAAAATTATTAGTTTATAAATCATTTCTTTTTATTTCCCCACATTTTATTGCTGATAAATAACCTTTAGACTGTTTGTATTACATATTTTTATGATTTTAATTTGAATGAACGTAAGTGTTTCTGATAACCAACATGATATTAGAAATAGGTTCCTTATATATGAAAAAAAAAACCAGAAAATGCCTTAATCATTGTTTAGTGTGTTTAGGTTGGATATATATATTTAACATACATTTTATACTTTAACGAAAAATCATGTCAATTAATATTATACTGCTACTAAGTTTTAGTAGTATTTATTCCACTGGAATTATTATAATTTATATTTCATGCCAGTTATATGTGAATTTACTTTCTCACTCTTATAGATACATTTTATCTCTTACAAAATGCAGGAACAAAATATGCATCAAAGTCGGTGTTTTTTAATTTACCTAAATTATTTGAAAGTTATATATTACACAATAAACTTGAATAATGAAAAGTATTTATAGAAAGATCATATGTTTCTGTTATATACACATAACTTTAGTTTGTACTATTTTGCTTTTCAGTTTCCTCTTATTTCTGTGATTTTCAATATTAAGTTATCTAAATCACAATGAATATGGTATTACCCAAATAAAATGTTTTTGTTTTAAATTTTCAGCTAAGCAAACAGAGGTTTTAATTTTCTTAATATTAATTAAAATGTCTCTTTTTTATGCTGTGTAAATGCCTAAATTAATTATGAAGTTTAAGCGTAACATATTTCATACCCAATTGCTTACCTTACTTTACAAAATACAACCTTACGCTTCAGAAAATTTTCATATAATAACAATTGTCAAATATTTGATATTTTTACTATGTTAAACATCCTGTTACTACTATATAATTTTTCTCCTCTTAATTTTATAGCGAAATTCATTGTTCTTGGCAAACACAATTATCTGTTAGAAACATACATCGTGACTAATATTTTGAGAATAAAATAAGAAAATTTTTATAATGCGTAAAGAAAGGATCAGCAAAGGTCTACCCATGTTAAATTTCCTTATCAAAGTTGAGTTTATTTTTGAAAATGTTGAGGCTGAAAAATTGTCATGTTCAATCCATTTATTTAAATAAAAAGTTCTATCTGTAAAAGACTAGTAATGATTCTTAATTGTTCAGTTCATTTTCTATTGTTAATTTAATGAAAGTTACACATACACATATGTATGTCTTTTATATTTAAATGTAATTTTAATCCATATACCGCTAGAAAGCAAATATTTCTTCTTTCCTCATATTTTAATCTCTAGTTTGTACGTATTGATAGAAAAATGTAAAATTTTTTGAAAGATTAGAAGACTATTAGAAACAGGAGAATAGATAATTAAATACCAGCAAGTTCCAATACGTTTAATAAGTTCAAACGAAAAGTAATACTGCAATGTAATATTATATGCCAGTTAGTACGATCGCTTTTGTTAACCGTCTGTTAGCTATTGAAATTAGAATGCATTAAAAACGAGCTATCAAATGGATTGAGACTCAGGAAATTCACTAAGATGTATAGAAAATGTTAACCCTGAAAAGTGCACATCTGTTTAGTTTCTTTGAGAAGCGAGATTTAGAAATATCGCGTAAACTCGACAGTTGCAAACTATCCTAGTCCCAAATTAGCGAAAAATATTGTACAAGTGAATAATGGGAATTTATCATTAAATCCGCGTGAATAAAATTATTTTGAACAGCCAACAGTGTCAATAACTAGAATAGACGTCAAAGATGCTTAAGGTAATATAAAACTATGAATGATGTGTTCTCCTTGAAGCGTTACAAACTATTTAAAAAATACAAATTAGAAAAAAAGCAACCAACACAAATAAATATTTAGTACGTTTAAACCAGTGAATGATATTTAACAAAAATATTGCAGTTGAATAGCAATTATAAAAACATAAAAACGTGTAAGTGTGACTGTTGAGCAAAATAAATTTAGTTTTCAATATAGCATAGGCATAAAACAAAACAACAGACAGTCGTAAAGTATAGAATAGTATTTTTAATGGTTAAAACAGATAAATATTTGAAACTCCAGATTTTATAGTCCAATGTGGAGTTTAAAAATTAATTTCCATCATTTTAAGTTATTACTTATTTAATACAAAATATAGTTCATTAACCAATAAGTAATGTACTTTCTTTAGATGCCATTGACTACTGAGTGAGTCTGCGTGGATAATAATTTTCTCCACTAACAAATTACTTTGTTGTCATACAAGCTTCAGTATTATTATTTTTTTTATTTTTTCAAGTTATTTGGTTAATTTTAAAGACATGCGTCAACCATGAGAATCTATTATCTGGAATACATGAGAGAGAACTATCAAAAATTTACTAGATGTTAAATTTCAAAGTCATTAATCTCGAGAGAAAGATGAAAAAATTCATCTAATTAAAATACTTTCTTTAGAGTTCAGAAACTTTAAACATTCTTTAAGTTGTGATTTTGAATTCACAATTGTTCTCTTTGAATGATTTTTAAATGAAGTTTAATCTTAACTCCCAAATTTCCCCCAAATTGGGTAGTCTGAAATGAAGAAATTTCCAAAATGAGGACAAGTGTTTTAACAATACGAAGTTTTATGAATACTAGTGTTACGAAGTTTTAATAATATTATATAACTTTCTCACATTTCAGAATTACCATCTATAGGGTTATATCTGTAATATTAAAGTATATGAAAACTAAAAATAATTTGAACGTGGCGATTTCTGTGCATTGGCCTTCTTTTGTCCATGCTTCCTTCTATATGTTGGGTATCAAATCTATTAAAATATTTCAATACATATAATACAGGTTACTAAATAATGGAAGTTGTAGCATATATTTTTTTCCAACATATTTCCATTGATTCTTGTACTTAATATTCTTGCACCACATAAATCAATGCTGAATCATGACAAATATCAAAAACTAAATGCAACCATTCCTTCAAGCAACGAACTCAGGAATAGTTCCACACAAAATTATAGGCTTTCTTTTCTAACATACAATGTAATTATGAATATTTTTCTGAGCATCGTTTATGTTGTTCAACAATCGAAACTCTTGTCCATCACAATGAAAATAATGATATAAAATTTTTGATTTAATACGTAAATTACTTAAACGCAATTATTTGTGTATTCAAGTATTTAATTTATTATCTCTAGTAAGTAAAAGTGGATACTTCACAGGTTCTTAGTTAGAATAATTTAAGTTGTTTAAATTTAAAATTATCTTAAAATATGATGATTTTAGTCTGAGTTTTAGCCTAAAATCAATTGTTATCAAGAAAATTATTATAAGTTTTACACTATTTTTAAACTATTTTAAAATAGTGCAATGCGTTAAAGTCCTCATTTATATATAATGTTACTTTCTGAACGGAATTTTTGAAAGATCATTTACAGTTTGCTGAAATAGATAGACTCTATTATTATCCTTTTTTTAAATATAAATGGAAATAAATTTTTAAATTAAGCACTCAAACAAATTTACGTTTGGAGATTAATGTAAGAGTGACCAAACATAAATTTTTAATGCTTTCTCATAAATTCCACTGTTTCAATTAGTTCAGTTGCTTTCTTTTTGATTCTTGAAAGTCCAGAATCGATGGTCCGAATAAAGCTAAACACACTTACAACATTTTAAAAGGATCCATGTCGTTAGAAAATGAGTCAGTAAGATTAATATCAGATGGTGTATGTCTCCATTGACATTTATCAGGCAGAGTTAGAATTCTTGAGACTCTACTCCCACAAATTTCGTTAGCTCGTGGGATGGTAATTCTATTCAAGCTAAAGTTATAGTCGAATCCAAAGTAGTGTCATGCGATCGATTCTTGGCTTCAATGCAGCAATACATTTCTGAACTAGATTTGAAACCAATATATAGGCGAATATTTCCAATCGAGATAGTGTTTAATGTTTCCCACATGAATCATTGGCAAAAGGCCTTAATGGAATATGCATCATGAGCAATCCTCTAATTGCGAATTTTTGTAGTTAAGAATCAGAACATATTTGTTGATTTTTGTGGTCTCTAATACACTTAATTTTGAAATAAAGATAATAAACTCATGAGCTATTGATTATGATACTGAGAATAAAAATTCAAAATTTAGTCCTAATTTTTTGAAGTAGGATCTTTGCTCGAGTTATCAATTGTTAAAGACAGTCTCCATATGATCATAGAGTTAGGTGATGAGTGGAAGTACATTTCGTTCCACAAAATAGGTTTCTTTATTGATGCATTAAAATAAATTGGCCTACCCTTGCCGTTTCCAAATATTTTCGTAGTTCACTGGAATTAAAAGTAAGATCTTGAGTAGAAATTGAATCGCTGACCAAAACCATATAATTTGAATTCCAATCACTTACTATCTTATCACTACTTTCAAGTACATTAATTAATTTATTATATGATTCCTTAGTTAAAGCAAAAAATATGGTACCATCTACACAATTTTTTTTTATTTTTAATATTTGATATTGGATTTTAATTGCATTTTATAAAGGTTAATATTTAATAATAATTCCATACAAAAAAGTTTTAATTTGTTGCAAAATGTTTGTAAAATTTAAATTTTTTGAACTTTTTAAAACGTTTTTTAAATTTCTAAGGCTTTTTTAAATATGTCTCATTTCTTTCAAAAATTTTCTCTAAGTACCTTATAATATACTGCATAAAACTGCGCATGGAGTTTTTTTCTGCTGCTACTCTTTAAATTTTTATTAATTTTTTATAGTTAAATTTCCAAAAATTTTCAAAAAAACATTAATTTTGATTTTGACATTTTTTTAGAGAAAGTAATAAACATGTTAGAGCTAATTTCATGTACAGTTTTACAAAACATACATTTCAGAACATGTATAAAAAATTTCAAGCCCATACTTCAATTATCAAAAAAAAAAAAGCCTTAGGGTTCCGAATGATAGTATGTGTACAAAAATTCAACATGGAGAAATATGAGTTTGAAGTTTTCACTCCATGAATAGCAAAATATAATATTCATCAAATAGTCTGAAACTTTTATGAAATGTTAATTAGCTTATTTAAAACTGCTTACCATTAAAACATTGCACAAAAGTAGAACAATTAAACAGTATACTGCTATAATGAATAAATAGAAGGAAACGAATGAAAGGTCAATATTTCATAAAACTGTATCTTAATAATTATAAAAAAATTATACACACATTTCAGAGCTAATTCCATGCTCAGAGCTAATGCACAATATGTAAAAAAGATGTTTATGCCTTTATTTTTTATTTCCATGATTTTAAAAGCCTCTACATGTTAAATATTGTACACAAATAAAAGCAAAATCAAATAGCAATTTATAGGTAAAATATATCAAAATCTAAGAATTGCATATGTGCATTTGTTTAAATAAATATCTTAAAATATTTCAATAATAAAAGTGTTGAATTTCATACACATGGGATATATTTATATCACCAAAAGCAAATGTATAAAAATCGGAGAGTTTTTCTATTCTTGCGGATTAGATTTTTAATTATCTGAGTTATTAAAGTGAAATTTAGCATTTGTGCTTTGGGAGAATCCGTTTTGAAGTTTTAATTTCATTCATAATAATATCATAAAACGCACGTACAACTTTTAAATCTTGACAAAATCCATTTGCTTTTCAATAAACAATTTACAAACTTGAATTTTGTATGAATTGCTCAATTCTTTCTTGAAATGATTTGTTACTGCATATATAATGTCAATCTCATTTGCGCTCGGTAGAAAAATAATTAACTCATTTTTATCAGGCTCTTTTCTAGCAGATAATCTGAAGTGGGGGCATGATAGTTGCTGTCCAGCAACAAATATTTGCTCCATAACTTGATAAAAAATTCAGGTAAAGCTTTGAAATTTTGCAGGCATGTTTATAATTATTCGTGGTATCAAATAAGACAAAACAAATTTTTTTGACAGCTTAATGATTTTTAGGGTACCATATCACCTTAATTCGAGATCTTTAGGTTATTAGACAATAACGTACATGCACGTAACAGAAAGTATAGTTTCTGGGTCGAAATAAAACTAAGTTTGATTTATATTGATGTTTTTAAAATCTTGATTTAATTAGTATACATATAAGTAAAAAGCTAATATTTGGAGTAACATCTATCTGGGAATTGTGTTTAAATATTCGAATATATTTTTTTAAAATTAGTATCTTTATTTTGTTTAAGATATATTTCGTAAGTTTATTTTATTGGAAAAAAAATTACCCTAAAATGTCATGGCTTACTCAAGCTAGAAGAAATTCCCTGCATTTTAAAAAAACTTTAACTTTTTTTAAACGTTTATTTTTTATTAGAGCTAATTGAAAAAAAAAGTAAGGTAAAAGTAAATGATGGAAGTCAATTTTTTTCTAACGTCATATTCTTGGTCAAAATCAAGACAATAATGTTCAAGACAATGTTTTTGTCATTATTATTATCGATTGAAAAAAAAAAAAAAATAATGAAATATATGTGTTTATATAAATCTTTGGCTTGTTTTTTTGTAATTTTGGCTTTAGTATGTGATGTATGATATTGTGATTATTATTCGAAGATATTGATTATTATGATATTTTATTCGAAGACGTTCAGTATTGCTAATTTGGATTTTAATAATAACATACATAAAATATTTTAATTTGTCAAAATCATCTTTCATTTAGGTTTTTTCTAGAACTATAAAAAGAGAAATATAATTTAAATAACCAAATAATCAACACTAACTACTAAACATGTCTAAAGTAAAAGCAATAAGTATATTTGCTTCTCCTTAATTCAAATATATAATAAATGAGAATAAAAAAAGGAATATGGAGAACAGATAAGGAAAACAAATTCCTATGCCTAGAAAAATTGCTGACTTGAGATTTAATTAATTTTCTAGAAATATGTTTTAAATTATACTTATATATTTATATCATTTAAAAATTACTTTTGAGATTATAAATAATCAAGAAATGCAAAAATGAAATGCTTGAAAACTTTTTAATAAATTAAAAATGTTCTTAGATAGATTGAAGATATAAAACTTAAGTAAAGCACATTTTAATTTAATTTTTTTTTGTTCTACATGAATAGAGATACAAAACATTTAATTTTATTTCTAAAATTTAGAAGACTATAGCGTTTTCTTTTTCTTATTTAAGAGAATATTTTTTCCTAAGCATCCCTAGGGAAAAAAGAATATAATTACTGGAATAGTAATAATTATATATTTTTTATGAAGTACATTGCGTGAATTCAAAGAAAGATTTGGGTTCTCAAAAACGTGATACTAACATATTGAATGTATTTATATACATATATAATATTAAATATAACATACATCCTTGTATAAGATAAAGAAAATTACTCTACCAGTAACTAAGATTTTTAAGTCCCTTTAATTCAATAGACATTTTTTTACAGAATTGTTTTGAAAAATCGTAATATAAATAGTCCTATAATGTTTCAAAATGTTACCAATGAGAATAACTTAATTTTTTAACGATTTTACATTAATTATATTAGTTAAACAAGTAAACATATTTAAAGCTTATCTCCAGATAAACCTTTTTATGATAGTTTAGCTAACTTTTACTTAAAAAGCAATATACTTATATAATAATACTTTTTAGAATGCAATATACTTATGATAAAGATTTTTGTTCATAAATATATGAAGATGATCTCAATCTTTTTGGTAAAAACGGGTTACTTAACTGTATGTTTCATTTCATCATTTATGCTTATGATTAACTGCAGCAATAATGCACTTACAGCAGAATAACTTAATGCATTAGTACATATATTATTCATCACAAACTAAAGAGCAATATTTGTAATAAAATAGAAGTTTTTATTTAAAATTTTTTAATAATTATTAAATTTTATTTTAATAATTTTTATTTTAATAATAATTTTATAATATCCAATACCAAGACATAATTTACATGAGAATCAGATTTCATTGAGCCACGTAACTAGTAAAAACGAATTTAGAAACAGTAGTAGCTAGGGATTGCAATATTGGACCAAAAGTTTAATACCAGTACTCGGTATTTTGTATATCTTAATACCGGATAACCGGTTTTAATACCGGTAGCAGAAATTTCAGAAAAAGAAAGAAAAAGCAGGTATTTCTTTGTTTTATTTTTCAGTTTTATTAGAGAGTGTAAGCATCACAAAAATGATTTGTAACTTATAAATTATTACGGTATATAAAGAATCCCACAAAAGTAAAGGAACATTTTATTTAATTAAATCACAAAAGAGTTTAAATATCACTATTCAGTCTGTAATACTATTACAAATTTTGAAATGTGATCTTAAAAAACACAATGCATCAATTGTACTGACTTTAATCCTGGAATGTAATTTTGTGCAAAAAATACGAGCTGTCGAACAAGCTCTTTTGCCATTTACGCTAGTTCATGATACTTTTAGTAACTTTTCCAACATATTTACCTCTCAATCTCTCTTCTTCAAATAAATCGATTTCTGATCGGATAGTTTTTAAATGTAGCTGATTTCTGTATTATATTTTACTTTCTTTATTTATCGCTAATTCAAATTTTTGTTAAAGAGACAATTCCTTTTCACTAACGACATTAGTGTCGATTTTTATATTCTTTAAAGTTATTCTTATTCATTATTATGGATTATTTTTTATGAGTATATGTATAATAAATCTGAAATATATTTTGAGCCTTAAAGTATGATATGCAAATAAAATGTGAATAGCCAACTCACTAATTTAAAAAATACCGAAATATTTCGCACTTTCTTCACAGCTACAACCTTGTTTCCACAGATACGATTATCAAACTACGTGTCATGCGCGTGAGCAGAATCACTCTGAGATTTGATAGGATAATTTTGGCCCTGCTCCATGTATGATTCGCATATTTTACCACGTCTCTTGATTCTACGATGCAGCTTACACACAATTACTTCACAATTTAATAAATTTCGCCCGTTAGGGAGACATAAAAACAAAAACGTGTACTATTTTGCATTATATTGGCGATCCCTGAACGAATAGTGGAGACAAAAAAATTTCTAGTAAAAACCCAAAAACTGGTGTTTAAATTTGTGAATACCGGTATTACAAAATTATATAAATGGTTCAAAATACCGGTATTCGGTATCCCGGTATACCAGCATTGCAACCCCTAGTAGTAACACAAACATACATCATAATTTAAAAAAAGGAACTTTCACCATTTTAAACGAAATATAAATAAGGAAATTTATATTAGAAACTTGGAAATCTGTGCAAAATGTCTTCCTAAATGAAATTTATATTTTTACACATGTAATTTTTTGTTCGCTAAAACACATCAAAATTTGCGTTTTTGTTTATATTTATTATTTTGCTTGTATGTAGACAAAAAAAAACTGAAGAATTTTATTAACTTTTTTTAGTCAACTTTGTGGTGTATAACCATGTTTTTCATCAAAACGGGTTGAGACTATAGTTTTATAGAGAGTAATTTAAGATAGTTTAAGTTAAGTCCTGAGACGGAAATACAACAATGGTGGTGCTTCAGAACATGCTATACAGCGTATTTTCTCAATTTCAGGTTATAAGGCACCTAAATTATTAGAGTCTACAATAAAAAAGTGTATCATTCCAGACTTCTTTATAGTTATTCGAAAGGAGTCCAGTTGAACTGAGTTGCGAAATTAATTGAAAATAATCATGTTGTAAACTTGAATGATTGGAGCTAAATTTTTTTATCCAGGTATTCAAAATTAGTTTGCAAATCAAGTACAGCATCCATATATTTCTCGAGACATGAAAAAACCCTAATACTCTGAATGCAAATTTTATTGAAGAGTATATTTGCTTATATTATTGAAAAATAAATAAAATAAAATACATTTATTTCTATTTTTTTTTGTTTATATGCTTGAATTATTTTAGAAGGATGAATAAAAGGAATACTTAAATATAATTAAATTTAAATATAATACGCTTTTAAATTATTTAAAAAAACAATAGGATTGTTTCAGCATATTTGTTAAAAGTCGTATTTGTTTATTTACACAGATTTCAATTTAAATGATATAATATAACGGGAGTTGATCATGAATCGAACATTTTTTCAATGAAACTCTTCTATTCCAAACCAATGAGCATGATATCTCTTAAATGACTAACATCAATCATTTCATACTAAGCAGATCAAAATACAACATAAATAACCGCTCCTTAGCATTATTCTAGAAAAACATTCTTGAACGAAAATCTAATTTGCTTTGGGGTACATAATCGATTCTGAGGATTGTGTATTTTATACAAAACCAATGAATTGCTTTTATTTTTTTAGCGCATGCATGGAAATTATTATTTTAAAAATATTCTTTTGTATAAAATTTTATTACACAGTCACATTTCTCAGAAATTGACAAGCACATTAACTGATTTAGTTATCGAATATTAACTCAATGGAAGTACAAGTTTATCAGGAATAAAATAATCAATTACAAAATCTAATAATTCCCAGATGAATAAACAGAAAATGATCATTAATTTGCCATTGGAAAGGTACAATGTGAAATTTTGAGTTTGTAACATTGTTTTTGTCAAATAGGCGGCAGTAAAGATGTAATCAAAATGTTTTTGAAATTATGAACATAAATGGAAATGACGTCTCTGCGGGAGAAGGCATTTTATGTGCTCTCGTTTACATAAAGTCTGTCATCAATCCCGGTTCAGCGTGAATTTCGGAGAAAGTACCATTGAAAGTCCGCGACATTTAAGATTATAAAATGGTATAAACAGTTCCAGGAAACTGAATGCATGTGTAAAGGCAAAATTCCAAGGTGACCAGGTTCGCAATATTATTATACGGGTGACTAAAAGAAGTCATATTGAACATTTGTGAAAAAATTTCTTACTTTATGTCAAAAAACGTTGCGTGTGAAAAAAATTCATATTGTATCTTTACAGTGACATCTTAATTATCAATTTCTGTTTATTCATCTGGGAAATATTAAATTTGGTAATCAAGTCATTCATTTCTGATAACCCTGTATTTCTATCTTACGAAATATTATTTGTTTAGAAAATAAAGTATTAAAAAAGATTTCAAAAACATGGACAAATAAACTAAATTCTTAAAGCGACTGATTACTTTAGATGCCAAAATATTGTGAAAACTATCATCTGGTTATAAATAAGTTGTTAAACAACTCAGCAGTTGCGTTGACTCTATTTCGCTTTATTATACTGCTTAAAATAGACATTAACGAAGAAGAATGAATTATTTGTTATTATGTTCCTTCGCTCACAATGATTCATGATTAAAAGAAAAAGCTAATTTAAAAGGGAGACATAAAATGCTTATAATGCCTAATATTTAGGAATTACAAACTTACAGTTTCTTCTGAATATGTTTTTTTTTCAAACCGAATACTTTGGTTTCATATCCATAAATAAAAAAGTACTTATAAAAATATGACAAAATATATATGTCTGTCTTTCTGGTTGACACATCAGAAAAATGTAAATGCAAATTAAAAAAAAAATGGGATAAATTTTTTTGCAACTAATTATGTTAGTAAAAGAATACACATTAATGGAATCCAATGTTGAACACTTTTAACTATGAATATATCTCAAAGAAACATACATTTAACTTAACAGAAATTATTAAATATTTGGAAACGATCAAACAACGAATTCAATCCATATATTATTGAAAATTTTAAAAAATAAGGAAATTTTATTCCATAACTTAGATTTGGTACTATTATCTATATAATATAACAAGGGAATTTATAAGAACACACACACATTAACAATAACATCAACAACACGAAGCATCATCTAATGCCATTATAATAAAATATAATGAGGTATTTGTAATATTAATGTAATTCTTAAGCCTTATTAAGAAATAAATTGCTTTTTATGTAAAAGTATTTACATCGATAAAAATAAATTGCAATATTTTTAACTAAGAGACAGCACACTTTTTTGTATAAAGAACACTTTCTAACTCACAATTATGAAAATAAAATGAGTTATGTGCGTATATCAGTATCTATTATATATACCGGGTGTCCATAACTGAACGACCCTACTTCAAAATTGTGTACAGACGAAACTATTGTTCAGAAAGTTGTAAAATTATGTGTCCGACATAAAGAAGGCAGGGAAATTTGTTTGAGCGAATAAAAAAATTAGTTCAAACTTTCGCCACTAGAGGGCGTTTTTATGGAGATCATATTTAGCATACATTAATACTTAGCATAAATTTATCACAGTTTACAAATTTTGTTACAACAATAAATGCTCAACATAATGACCATCATTTTCTTCTAGTATTGGAAATCGTAAGATAGCATGTTCCACCGTTGACCACAGTGTGTTCTGGGAAATGTTAAGAACATGTCGTGAAATACTGTCTTTCAGATCAGGTAAAGTTCTTGGTTGATCATAACTTATCAGCTGTTTTAAATGGCCCCAAAGCCAGACATCGCATGAATTGAGGTCAGGCGATCGGGGAGGCCACAAATGACGAAATTGGCAGCAGATCACACATTCTTCTGTGAAGTGATGCTTGAGAACGTCCTTAACACAACGTGTAATGTGTGGAGGAGCTCCATCTTGCAGAATAATTATGCGTGAAAGGCACTAACGTGCTTGCCGATCCGGAATAATTTTATTCCGTAATAACGATGCATATCGCTGTCCAGTGATAGAACCTGTTATTGGACCTCCAGCACCTAATTCCTCCAAAATATACGGGCCAAGAATAAAAGAAGCGGAAAGCCCACACCACACCGTTACTTTTGGGGAGTGTAGCGGATCTTGTAAGGGGGAAAGCGGATTGTCTGTTTCCCAAATTCGGCAGTTGTGAGTATTCACCGAACCGTCCAAATGAAAGTGTGCTTCGTCTGTCCAGAGGATATTCCAAGGCCATTCTGGATCAACTTCCAAACGAGCAAGAAACTGCAGTGAGAACAGATGACAAGTCTCGAAATCATGTGGAAGCAATTCCTGCACAAGTTGAAGCCTATATGGATAGTAACGATGATGTTTTGCATGATCTTCTGGAAAGTTGAACGAGGCAGATCCAATGAATCTGCCACACGGCGAACACTTGTACTAGCCTGCACATTGGATTCTTTGACCTCTTCCACCTGAAGTGCAACTTTCTCTATTGCTTCCGCAGAAACAGGTTTTATTCCTCTTCCAGAACGAACATTCAACGATCCTGTTTCTTCAAATTTGGTTACCATTAATCGAAGATTTTTAGCAGTCAATGGACCTTTTCGCATCCCCTTTAAAGACCGAAATTTACGTAGAGCAACTATTGCGGAATTATCGTTTTGATAGAATAACTTTACTAACAACGCTCGATATGGTAAACGCAATGGCATCCTGATTAGCAATACCGAACACACTGAAAATAAACTAATCACCCGTAAACGTTTATTGCTTTTATTGCAGTTGCTGTGTGACGTGGAAAAAATTGGCATATTTTCGTCTTCCTTCGTGTAAATCCTTTGAAAATTAGTCATCGAAGAAGTTTGCAGTTCATTTTAGAGATTATGTTTTTTAACGAGTATCAGTTATTGTGTTACCATGTCCTGTGCATAAAAAAGCGATAAAATACAAATAGAAAACTGGTAATAAATGTGGCCTTCATTCAAAAGCTCCTTCTAGTGGCAAAATTTTGAACTAATTTTTTTTTATTCACTCTAACAAATTCCCCTTCCTTTTTATGTCGTACACAGAATTTTACAACTTTCTGAACAATAGATTCGTCTGTATATATATATATGTATATATATATATATATGTAAAAAAATATAGATGTAACAAAGTTTATATATAACCATAATTTTTCGCTTGAATTTCAAACTGATTTCATTAAAGTTAAAGAAAGAGTTAGGACCCAGATTTAATGTAATGCAAATGTTTTTAAACTTACTATTTTTTAAAATATGAAATGGATTATATATTCATATTTATTCTATACATTACACATTTCCATTACGTGAATAACATAGACACAAGAAAATTTATTTGTTTCTAAGTGTGTATTTCACTTTCGGTACACTTTTCTTTTACGAATTTTTCAACTTTAATGATGTACGATTATATCAAAATGCACTCCTTTTTTACACATTATCATAATAATAAACATTAAGTTCTGAGAAAATTAAATAGCTTGAATATTGCAGACCTGGAAAGTGCAGACCAAACTTTAAAATACAAGTAAAGAAGAGAAAAACTGTAATTAAAATTAGAATTTTCATCTCAAATGTATAAAAACAAAATATTTTTGGCTCTTTTTTAAAAAAAAATGAAGAAAAATATTTTCAAAAAGTTTTATTTTCATTTTATGGAAACGACACTCACAAATTATTTTTTCTTTCCCAAGAAAAATAGCAAAAAAGAATACGTCTGCGTAGCACAAAAGTTAGAATCTAAATTGTCATTCTCTATCAAAATTTTAAATTTCTATTTCTACATTTTAGAAACTTTAATTATTTTTTAATTTTTTTTGTTTGTTTTTTTGCATTAAGTATGTTATTTGAAGCAACTTGTAATGAGTTTTCAACGCGTTTTTAAACTAACATTGAGGGAACCTTTTTGTAAATTGTTTGAATGGTTTTGATTTTAAAAAAAAATTCTAGTTATGAAGGAACAGTGACTAGCATAAATTAAGACTGCTAGGATATAAGGAGTAATGAACATGAATCGTGGATGTTGACAGAGAAATTGGAAGATGAGTCTTAGAGTAGAGATTGGCAAACTTTTAGCTGTGGCTGCCAAACCAATCTACAAATATGATTCAACGTGACACACTGTAGGGTATTTTGAAGAAATTCGATTCTCATGACAATACATGAAGAGTTAGTCTAGTTCTTAAACAAAAATAAAATAATGAGAATTGAACATATATTATGTAATTTTAAGCATATTCATAATAAGAAATAGACAACAAAAAATAGAAGTGTATCTCTTCATTATAGTTAGATAAAAAAGATAAATAAGTATTTTATTGCTTATCTAGTGCTTGCACCGCTCTGCTTTGGTATCGCAAAATCAGGGGTATAGTTTTGAGATTTTAATTTGACGATTCTGAGCTGAGATCTGACTTCAGTTGTTAAAAAATTTATTTGCATACTCGAATTATTTTTTCAGATGAGGAAAGCTTTTTTTAGATATGTAATAAAAACAGGCGGAAAACAGTGTTCAATATTTTCTCCTTTTAAACAATTAAATCTTTTCAGCAGTGGCATCCAAAAATTTACAAACTAGCTGTAAATTTATCTTTAGAGTATCTTTCAAATTTTTTCGTAAATGTCAATAATTCTGATGATGTTTGTCAAATAAGGTCTATATACATTTATTAAATTCCATCCACTGAAAAACTGGCACATTTGTAGAGTAGTGCAGAGTACCACTGAGAATGGTAGCGCGTTTCACATGTTGCACGCGTGCCATAGGATACCATCCCTGGTTTAGAGTAGAATCGCAATAGTGATTTGGCAGATATTTTCCTTTAGCTAGAGAGTCAAACTAAGACTCGTGATTTAAGAGCTGTTCCATAGAGTGAATATTTGAAATTAAAGTCAGCTTGTCCTTATTCCGAATACAATTTAAGGGAATATTAATTATTATCATTATTTCGAGATAGATATTCCATTTGCTTCATTTACCATCTGATCAATAATAAGATAACAATATAAGATTTGTTAGATGGAATAAAAAGTTGTTAAGTTTTAATGATATCAGCAGATTCATTATTTTCAAATATTATTAAGAATCCAGATCATCTCAAGCTATATATATGCACGTAAACATTAATATCTCATTTCAGGAGTATTGGGTACACATTTATAAGATTTCAAAAGACAAAAATTTGAAAATTGTGTACTCTAAATTGAAATTTGGAATTAAATGTAGTCACATGGCCATAAAATATATCAGTAGATAAAAACGAGTTGCACATTCTAAAAATATACTCCTGAAGAAGTAGTGCATGCGAGTGCTTATCAGAAATTTTGTGACCGGAACTAAAAGTAGGGGGGAAAAGGTTACTAAAAAAAGGCAGATTTGTGTTTATTCTCAAATATATGGAAAATTACGCAAACGTAATTAAAATGCTTCATGCATATTATGCACGTTCCTTTGTTTTCTGCGAAATTAAGGATACCTTAATATTCAATACTTGGATAAAGTATTGGTGTGGTATTTTTATAGAGAAATAAGTACATTTTTCAATATTCCTATGTAAAGAAAGTAAATTATGTTTTGGCAAAGTAATATATAATTATATGTCCACACATACATAGGCCCATTATATATATTTGTGTGTGTGTGCGAATTGTTAACGGAGAAGGTAAAATAAATAATACACATATATTTCTATAAAAACATTGAAAACATTGGAGAGGACAGGATTCTATTTCAGAAACTTTTTTTTCATAAAAGAACTCTGCAAGTTTTAAAATATGCAATAAAATCTTATGAGAATCATTTTTTCATAAAATAATGCTAGACATATTTTATAGCATATATATATCTGAAACCTATTTTTATCTTTATTCAATGAATTATTTTTATCTACTTTGGATTACCTAAATTTATTGAATAATATGTAAGTGAAGTATCAAGACGTATTGTGCATGTTCTTAAGTTTATGAGATAACCATGATTCAATTAATAAAAGAAAACTTTTTCGTATTATTTATTCAATGTCTAATTTTTGGATAGCTGAAATATCATTATTTTGAAGTAAACACAATTTCTAAATTCCTATGCAAGTTATCATTTCAAAAATATATTTTAATTATAAGGTATGCATATATATCATTATCATAAAATATTCGATTTTGGTTTAAAATCGGTTGGTAAAATGTAATATACTCTTTCTCTCTGTCTTGGTTTAAATCTACTGTTTTTACTTAAAACAGTTAAATAATCTGTGTAATGGGAAAGGAAATCTAATTTGTTTTTTAAGTAGTCTATTTATTAAAAAATACACAGAACGATTGCCCAAGAGTAGCAACTGACAGGACCCCACTCAGACAGCCACTAAATTACTTATAAAGAAAGATGTATATTTTATATCTACATATCCGTCTACCTATTTATTTAGATGTATCTATCTATCCATATACGTATATAATTTCGATGCGAATTCTTCCTAAAATGTATTAAAAGCTACCTTGTGTAAGCAATTTCTTAGAATTGTAAATTATTCACAAATCATGTTCGTGTATTTAAACTAATTTATATTAAATTCTTTCTGTTTCCCAAATGCTAAAAGCAAGTTAAGCAAACAAAGAAAACTTATTTTATATTTATTTTACATTTGAATACTTGTTATTTTTCAGCATAAAACGTAACTTTTTTCATTATTTAAATTTTGACAGTTAATAATTTTATAATGTAATGCTTTTCAATGTAGAGTTTTGAATGAAATAATTTTAATAAATTTTTGGATCTAAGTAATTCTGACTTTAGGATATATTTTAAGAAACAAAATTTGTTTCGTTTGAAGTGTTTGCGTTGCATTCGATTTTTATTTTATTAAACTCAGGTAACCAAGCAATATATTTACGGTAATGGATGAGTTCCCACCAATGAAACATAAACAGAGATAAAAATATTAACACATTTGTAAAGTTTTACAAGAATGCAAAACAAGATAAAAAGAACTTATATTGTGCAGCTTTATTAGAGATAATTGGGAAAATATTAGTGACGATATTACATTACAAGAAATGCATATATTATTTTCCTTTTTTTATAACTATTCTTTTAT
This sequence comes from Trichonephila clavata, assembly GCA_019973975.1. NCBI lineage: Eukaryota > Metazoa > Arthropoda > Arachnida > Araneae > Nephilidae > Trichonephila > Trichonephila clavata. The sequence goes on from BMAO01034588.1 coordinate 39,503, forward strand.
ATTCAACTAAAAGTATAATTTCCTTTCGAGATTTCTTATATCAGTTTCAAATGAAACTTCATGAAACTTTCTAGCATTGAACTGAAGTTTATCTCCTCTTTGTAGTCAATATTATTGCGGGATAGATCGATAATCAAATATATAACAATCCGCGCAATATTTGCAGGTATATTTATTTAGATTTAAAAACATGTATAACTTATATTAAAACTTTGCAATAATTAAACATATTAACTTAACTGGATGTAACATTCGTAAAATATGCCATAGTGCAAATTCATAGGTCACATAAGAATAGAAATCCGTGGGTGACTATCACATTAAGTTAATGCAGCGTTTCTCAAATTGTGGGGCGCACCCTTTAGGGCAGCCTGATAGTTCTACAGGGGGCGCGAGCATATTAAAAAGTCAAAAACAAAAGATTATTTTTTTTAAAAAGCTATTAATTTACTAATAATAAACAAACAAAATACATTCTAACATAATGAAAAATAAACTAAACATTTACACTGATATTATACACGTATAAATGTATTAGTACGTCACAATATGTATTTTATAATAAATTTAACAATACTAAGTTGAGAACAATTTTTATAATTACGAATTATCCCATAGGCTTGCCATGTATAAAATTATATACAAAAATTAACAATTATCTTCATAATTTGAAACATTTTATAATTAATCCCTTAAAGGCAGATTGAAAGTTAAAAAATTCGTTCCCCAATGCTACCTTTTTCCACTTAGTGACACGCATATGATGTATTGGGGGGAAGGAATAAATAAGCAAATCCTTCGCAAACACTGTCAAGGTCATTTTATTGCATTCCAAAGCCTTCTGAACAATTTTATGGACAACAATGCACAGAAAAGAATCATACTTCGGAAAGAAGTGTATATGCAATTAACGCTTTGGCTGTAATTTTCCTTAGTCCACAAACTTTGCGGAAAGAATATGCTTTATGTTGTCTAGCGAACAGTATCTAAATTTTCCAAGACTGAGGGATTTATATGTAAATAATATAGAATTTACAACTCATATTCACATTACTATTCATCTATCACTTTTATAAGTTTAATAATCGGCTAATTAAACTGAACACATTTGATTAAACTTTCTGTCCAACGCAGATGACATTATTATTATTTACTCAGTAATTTTATTTAAAATAAATGAAATATTTCCCTACATTTATTTAAATATTCAAAAGAAGACATTAATAATTATTTTTTATTTAAATGCACTTTTTTCCATTTTCAAAAATATGTATTTTTATTCTCATATTTAATATATAGATGTCAAATTTTCCTTATAAACTTTATTCTTTGTACATTATTGTTGCAAGAGGAAAAACATTTTTAACGTATCATAATTTATGAATTTTACGATATTTTTATTTAAAAAAAGAATAATAACATAATTTGTAAATCTGAGAAATAAAGTAGCTTAAAGATTGTATATCTGTTACAGAGATCAATATTTCTATTTCAAGAATTTTGAAATTATGATTTTTTTTATTGATGGGGTATTTGAACTCTGCCCAATCATATATGAAAAGACGGTGGAAACCAGATCGAAGATTTTGAATTATGACGAGTAATATTTTGCTGAATTTTTCAACTACAACGCTTTATTAGTTCCGATTTTCACCCGTTTTTTTCACGCAGTACTTAACTTTTGAACGGCCATTCACTGGAGAAAAAAATTCGTCTCATGTTATACGTGGCACAAGTTTCCAAGCGACAGATTTGAAGACGTCTAGAACGAAAACGGAAAGAAAACTTCCTTCTAAATTGCTTATTTTTTGCTTCAGTGAAACGTTCTAAGTGTTCTTATTTTTCCCCTACCATTTTCCCTTTCGTATTTCTTATTTTTTTTCTATTTGTATATTATCTAGCGTACAAGAGTAAGCAAATGTTACTGAAAAACAAAAACTAAGCGCTCTTACCTAAGTTAGGTTGATATTAGAAATAAATTAATATGAGCGGAATATTAACACATAATGAATTAATTAGAAGCTTATTTAGGAGCTTATACAGAAAAATGGAGCTAAAGAAAAATTGAAAAATATTCTTTTTAGACCCATTATTCTTTTTCCGTATTTTGCTTGTACTTTTATTGTTTTAATAAAATTTTTTTCTGGAGTTACATAGTTTCTAATTATTTTATTTCTATAAGAAAATTACACGTTTAATTTCAATTAATTTCATAACAACTCTCAAATATAACATTAAATTTGACCTGTTACTATAACGGGTGGTCCCAAATTAATGGTACAAATTTTAAGGGTAGATAAAGCGCATTGTAACAATCATATATTGTGTAGGAATCTACGGGCACAAGTGACGCAGTGGGCCGCAAACAGAGAAAATAACAGAAAATATCAATGGAATTATGAGTTAGTAGCGTTGTCAGTAAGAGGTACTTGATGTCTAGCCACTATTCAACTTGATGCATTTTAGTAGGGGAAAGCGCTATTTGCAATTGTGCTGACGTCTAAATGGGAGACTTTACGTATGCCGAAAAAGCAGACATACATTGAATATACGGCCGTGCAAATGGTAAAGGAAGAGCTGCGGTATGAATGATCGACGAATGTTGTGTCACAGGAATTTTCAGTGATTACATCGACAATTTCGGAAAAAAATGTTCGTCCTACTTCACCAGATATGGTGTTGGTCGACAAAGAGCTGTACGCAGCTCAAGCCTGGAAGAAATCATTTTGTGTGTGTGTGTGTGAACGTTGTGTCTAATAAACCCAAGTTAAGAACAAGAGCTGTTGCTCTTCGCGTAAGTATGAGTCATCGAATCACTTGTAATGTTAAACAAAAATCGCTTAAATCCCTTCCATTTTCAACCATTTCAAGCTTTGAATACGCAGACTATCCTCTCCGCCTGAACTTCTGGCAGTGGGAGGTGCAATGTGCGCTGCACCCGGACTCCATAGCTCATGTGCTATTTACAAACGAGGCGACGTATGCATGTGAATGGGGTTTTTAATGCACACATTTCCCATGTGTGGGCAACTGAAAATCCACATGCATCGCAACCACATGCATATTACCAATGATTCTGTGTGAATGTGTGGGCTGGTATTGTAAGCAACTTTTTGATTGGCACATACTTACTACCGACGTTTTTTAATGGCGAATGGTATCTTACTTTTCTGGAACAGATAAAAACAGAAGTGCTGTAGAATGCTGCTGTCGACATTCGTAACCGCAATTGCTACTTGATGGGGCACCAGCCCACGTCAGCACTGATGCACTTACCTGAAAGCCCCACTTGAGGCACCTGGTGGACTAGTTTCCTGGCCACTCCGATCTCCCGAATTACCAAGCATTAATAGCTTTTTTACGGTCATATAATGAACCTTGTTTATGTGACTACATCTGACTCAGATGAGGATTTCGTTGCTCGAATATTCGAAAGTGTTGCAATTGTGCGTGAAATACCAGACATCCTTACTCGTGTACTTTCAATTGCTCCATCGACGCTGTCAAGCATGTCACTATAGGTAGACACAAGTTTGGCCAGTTATTGTAAATATTTCATTTTTCAGTGACATTTCAATAAACACTTTGTCTATTATTTCGTATTTGATATTTTGTGTTTGTTCATCACCGCGTCACTTGCGTCCATACATTCTCATACAATAAATGTTACAATGCCATGCACCTATCTTTAAAGTTAGCACTATGAATTTGGGACCCCCTGTTTATTATTAATGCTAAATTTTTGTCAATACTAATGTCAAAATTTACAAAATTCAGAAAATTTAAAAAATCTCAAATTAATGATAATTTTAAGAAAATGAGACATTCAAGGTTGTAATATTATAATTAATAATATAAAATTAAGTACAGAGTATTTTTTCATACGAAGTGACTGAATCCTTATAATTTTAAATATATAAAACGGTTACAAAACATACTCGTTAAGAATTGTATAAAAATGTTTTAGAAATATTCAAATCGTATAATGGTTTTTTGAAGTTTCGAAATAAAGGTAACTTAAGTAGATGATGAATTTTCCCCCCTGAATCAGAATATTACTTGCTTTAAATTAAAAATTATTCTTAATTATTCTTTTGATGAATATTTTATTTTACCTGTAGGTTTTTTAATATCTTACTAATGTTGAGTTTAAAGTAATCTTTCAAAATATTGGAGATTTAATACTTAAAGTAAATCGGCAAGAGTAGTCTTACTTTGCAGGGGTTACTGTTCAACGAAATATAATAAAATTTACCAGCCTTTTTTTGTTTCAACGCATCGTTTAATGCTTAAAATTGATCAATATAATTGATAACTGCGATAAGGCTAATTATAAAACGTATTTTTTCATTTTTTAAAATTTTATCTATGATTTATTCAATTTTAATCGTGAAAATATTTGCGAAACGTATGGTTGTAAAACGATGCAATTTGCTATTGGAATTTAATATCCTTGGTATTCATTTAACTAAATTCAATGATTTTTAACTTTGAGTACATACTTCCGTGTTGTTTTTCCACTTACTTTGGAGACTCGGGAAGCAGCTTAACACGACAAATTATAATTGGACTTAATTTGTGTCCTATTTCATCAATATTTAGACTCTAGGTCTTCATGTTTCAATACTATCTTCTTATGAATCGTCCATGTAAGAAAAAAACATTTAAAACATCTCGTTCCTCTCTTCTTTGTAAATGTTCTTTTATTCGCTGTATTCTCTTTTACAATTTAAGTAGAATCAATCCCAAGTTTACACTCTTAAAGCAAACACGCACGTATTATACACTGTCTAACAAATAATTTAGAGGCTGTGATGGTCCAGATTCATTATTTTAATAAAGTAATAATTAAAATTTTAAACTTATTTATTCAATGTAGTGACTTAAAACACGATTTTACTAACTAAGAAATTATAATAACACTTAATTATCTTGTAATTTATCTCTAAACAATACAAAAATACCAAAATTCGACTCCAGTGCTTTCATTTTTTTTAATTGGGAATACTTTCATCTTAGTTGTACTACAAATACGCAAACTTTAGTCCCTCGTATATCCATTCTCTTATATGTCCTCTATCTTCCATTTGTCCTTCATTTTACCTTCATTTACAACAATTCTATTTAAAAGCAATTGCCTGTTTTTGCACTCATCATTGTTCTTTCCAAAGCAGGGTTCGCATATCAAATAACGTGGTAAACTAATCCGGAGATCAGTTAAGAGAAATCTAGTGAGATTCGGTACAGGGTTCAAGTCTTAGTTTGAATTTAATAGCAAAGAATGTTGGATTCAGCAAATAGTTAAACTAAATAGATTTTAATATAACGGATGAGCAGTTTTTATAATTGTGTTCAATTGCAAGAGTATATATATGCAATGCCAGGAAATATTGTAAGCTACACAAACGAGCGAATCTTCTTAATTACATGCTATGAATTCAAGTACTTCATTAATTAATTTTTATTGAAATTCGTAAACATGTGACAAATCATAGTAATGCTTCAACGAAATACATTCACATTTATTTAACAAGTCCTTTTAATACTTTACCTAATAAAAATATAAGTGACTGTTTCATTTATGTGTCTTAATTGAATTTTGCCCTCTTCCCATTCTTTTGAAACAGTATCTCATTTTTTGTTCTCTCTCTCTTTTCATAGTTATTATAATATTCACTCCAAAAATGATTTCATTCGATTTGAGCTTCAACATGTTAAAGCAAAAAAATTATAAGCAAATGCTTGAATATGATACATATATACTACCCTTCTAGTCATTAGAAGGTATCCGTGTGTCAATCAGTTTGCACGTTTCTAATGGGTAAGATACAACGTCAACACTTTGAATAATTCATCCACAAAAAACACAACAATATTTTTCTTCACTGAAGCGTAGTAAATTCTATGAATTTTAAATAGCGAGCACTTTAAAACCTCTCATATCCTGTTCATTACAGTGATTCAGTTTAAAGCAAAGCAGAAACCTCGGAGAAAGAAAGCAGAGAGGGAAAGCACTTTTAAGATTTCCATAATAACTCTACGATTTGTCTGCTGTTCTTTTTATAAAAATGCTCTCATACGTGCAATAATAGCGGTTAATCATATATTATGATGTTTTTTTTACCGATCTCTATATTTGTAGACATTTACAATTATTATTTTTTTTTCCTGAAACTTTACAAGAACGGTTTTCGAGATAAGTAGTTTTATGAAAAACTTTGTTCACCTTAGCTTTTATTAAAAGGAATTACTTCTGATTTTTTTTACGTTCTAAATTGTTTTTGTTTTCTACTGCGAATGTTGATAATTAATTTGTTTTTAATCTTACTATGCAAATAAGGTTTAAGTACATCTGAAAACAGTTGTCAATGATTTTTTTCCGTTACAGGTTAAATTAAAGTTCAAATGAAACTAAATTATTATATACATTTTCTACATGCCAATAAATATTAGCACTAAGATAACATATAGTGCGCATGGTAAAGTCCGTGGTCACTTCAATATATTATGAACGAGAAGAGTTGCAATCATAAAAGTCTAGGTTTAGGAAAATTGATATGCGTTACACAAAGCTACACATGCCCTACTGCTATCAGTGCTACCTAGTAAATAAAATTGGAGATGTTTCTTATCTGAAAAACAGTATAATATTCATGGAAAAAGTCAAGTACAATGTTGTCCAGCATCATATATGTATATCCAGTTGTACATCTTGAGCACAAAAACGTACAAATAAAAGAAAAAAAAAGCACGAATATGTTTAATCACGTTGAAAAAAGCTGCACTTTCTGGAAATGAGACTGATCTATCTGTCATGCTCAGAATGGTGTTCTTCAGCAACGATATACATCTGGACTCGGGATTGCGTTTGTCAATGCTTTTTTTCAACATGGCGCGTGCCACTCTGGCACAAATATCCTTAAAACTACTTAGACGTCCTTGCAGTACTGATGGAGAGGGAAAACGATGATTGTAGCAATAGAGCAACAAAATGTTGTGAAATAACACATGGAAATTCCACAACTGAACCTTATAATTTATTGAAATAAGTGTATGGCAATGATATTTATTGCATACAGGTGTTTTGCAATGATTTGTGCGTTTTCAAAATCCCCAAAAAGACACTGAAGATGATTCATTCTAGATCGCCTTTCCAGCGTCAAACACGGTTGACAGCATTGCAAAAATCCGTGATCTGGTTCGATCTTACAGTTGGTTATGTATTCGTACGACTGATGAGACTGTAGGATTTGAAATAGAATCGATATATAAATTTTACATTGTAATTTATCCTGCAGAAGGTGTGTGTGAAAATGATATCTACTATTCTCACCTTTAAACAACAAGAACCTCTCAGAAATGTTTGCACTGACACTTTGAATGCCATTGAAAATGACCCAAACTTATTGAAAAGGACAATAACATGTGATAGATTGTAGGATTTTACTTATTCTTCTGAAGTGAATTACCAATCCATGAACTGGAAGAGCTCATTTACACAAAGAGTCAAAAACGTTCAAATGAGCAAATTATATCAACTATGATTGATTTTTCCAATATTCATGAGATTGTGTACTCTCACCGATTTCTTGGAAGTCAAACTATTAATCAGCATTACTACTTCCATATTCTTGCTGAGCCTCGTGAAAAAATAAGGAAGATAGGACAGGAATTGTAAAAGGACAAGTCATGGGTTCTCCTCTAAGACAATGAGCTGGCTCATTCCATATTGACTGTCAAGAGGTTTCTTGCCAAGTACAACAACTTAGTTCTAGTTACATCCTCTTTGTTCGTTGGAAATTGTGTCATACAGCTTTTATCAGTTTCCTAAAAGAAAAATTTGGATTAAAATGAGCATG